>CM008281.1:27826741-27837365 GCA_002319775.1 Fagopyrum tataricum | reverse complement strand
ATGCAAGGCCGAAGACGGAGTGTGAATAGAAAGAGGAAACCCGGGACAGAAACAAAGAACTTTAGTCCTCAATGGATGACTCGACAATGAAGAAAACCATGGTCACCGCAATCGGAGGCGTTACCATGGCTCAAAGGTGGACGTTCCAAACTTTACCGGAACCGCAGATGCTGAGACCTACATTGATTGGGAGACTAAGGCCGAACAAGTCTTCCGATACTATGAGTTTAACGAGTTTGAAAAGATTGAAACTGCTACTATTCACTTTGTTGATTTTGCACTAACTTGGTGGCAGGAAGAATTAGAATATGTGGAGGCCCATCAAGAACCACGCATCAACACTTGGTTTGAACTCCGTAGAAGGATGCGTGCTCGGTTCATACCTTCAGATTACAAGCAACAATTGTTGCTCAAGCTTGAAAGGTTACGTCAAGGTAACTCCGGATGATTATCACAAGGAGTTGAGGACTCTCCTACAAAGATCGGGAACTCGACAACCCGAAAACTATGTCCTAGCCAAATTTTGTCTGGACTTAACCCCGACGTGTCAAAAATAGTTGAACAACTTAGACACACCAGCCTTACCGATGCCCTTCACCATGCTAATCACGCCTATAATTTAATCCAAAAACGTAAGGCAACCGGGTCATTAAAAGATGGACAAGTCATGAATCAAACGAGCCACACGAAATAATCGTCCTACCCCACACAACCGGTTCATCCCCAACAGTAGCTCCCAAGGCCACGTCCGCCCCTAACCCTAGCACCCCTCTTCCTAGTTCCACTCCTAAACCAGAAACCAGCCGGACTAGAGAGGTGAAATGCTACAAGTGTTATGAGCATGGTCACTATGCCGAGAATGCCCCAACCCCCGCAAAGTATTATTGAACGCATTTGGGGAAGAGGTTACCGAGGTCCATGAACCGGAAGAGGACTATGAAACAGTAGCCCCAATCATAGAAGGAGATGAAGTTGAAGCCCATGCTCCTGTGGGAGATTTCTGCCTTCTAGCAACTAAGGTTCCAAAGATCAATGCATACGAGATAGTAGTCCAAGTCCAAGTGGAGACCATTGCCTCGTCACAAAGAAAGCCCTCCAAGCGAGTGAACTCGTTCCAAACGTCTCACAAAGGGAGAATCTCTTTAACACTCGTTGCTTAATTTCGGGTCAATTATTTACCGTTATTATTGATAGTGGGTCTTGTTGTAACATTGTTAGTCAGGAGGTAGTTGCACACCTAGGACTCAAAACAAAGGCACACTCTCAACCATACTCACTCCAATGGCTCAACACCAACGCTCCCCTTCAAGTCAAGGAGCAATGTTTGGTTCGTTTTGCCATCGTACCCTACCAAGATGACGTTGTTTGTGACATGCTTCCAGTTTCGGCTTGCCACCTCTTGCTTGGGCGACCATGGCAGTTTGACCGAAGGGTGTTCCATGATGGATACACCAACATATACTTCTTCGCCATGGCAGGAAAAAAAGTTAAGCTTATGCCTCTTACACCATCCGAGATTATGGAGGATCACATGGCTAGAGAAAGGAAGAAGTTGGAAAAAGGAGAGGTTGCACGAACAAAGGAAAAGACCAAGATGGCTCTTGACACAATACCCGAGCCCAAGGCCCTACTCACTGCAAGGTTACATGACGCCCGTCGAGCCCTACAAAGGGGGATGTTTGCTTCTTTCTTGTTTGTGTAACTAATGGTTTGTCTTTACCTACTATGGAAACTAATGATTTGTCTTTTCCTCCTTCTATTACAGGACTACTTGAGGAGTTTAAGGAGATTATGCCCGAAGAGATGCCCCCGGGACTACCCCCTATTCGAGGCATAGAGCATCAGATTGACTTCATACCCGGATCATCCATTCCTAATCGTCCAGCATATCGAGCAAACCCGGTGGAAACACAGGAGTTACAAGCTTAGGTGGAGGACCTTTTGAGCAAGGGGTATATTCAGGAGAGCTTGAGTCCATGTGCAGTTCCGGTGTTGTTGGTACCCAAGAAAGATGGGAGTTGGAGGATGTGCATCGACTGTTGTGCCATCAACCAAATAACTGTAAGGTACCGACATCCTATTCCTCGTCTTGATGATATGCTAGATGAACTTCATGGTGCTACTATTTTTTTCTAAAATAGATCTTAGGAGTGGTTATCATCAGATTAGGATGCATAAAGAGGATGAATGGAAAACTGCTTTTAAAACTAAGTATGGATTATATGAATGGCTTGTAATGCCTTTTGGTTTGACAAATGCACCTAGTACTTTTATGCGCCTAATGAACCATGTTCTACGTGAATACTTAGGTAAATTTGTTGTGGTGTACTTTGAAACTAGTTTATAACAAAACCTTAGACGAGCATGTTGAACATTTAAGAAGTGTATTTCTTGTGGTTAAAGAACAACGTTTGTTTGTAAACTTTAAGAAATGCCATTTTTGCTCGGAATCTGTGGTCTTTTTGGGTTTTGTGGTAGAAAAAGAAGGCTTGAGGGTGGACGAGAAGAAGACAAAGGCAATAACAGATTGGCCCCGCCCGACAACGGTACCTCACATACGGAGTTTCCTTGGACTTGCCGGATTCTATAGGAGGTTCGTTCGGGATTTCAACACCATTGCAGCCCCCCTCACCGAGTTGACCAAGAAGGGCGTGCGTTTTGAGTGGGGATCCGCTCAGGAGGAGTCCTTTGTGTTACTTAGAGAGCGGCTGACCCATGCTCCCGTACTTGTGCTTCCTGATTTCTCGAAGACCTTCGAGATAGAGTGTGACGCTTCAGGAATCGGGATTGGAGGAGGGTTGATGCAGGAGGGCCGCCCCGTGGCTTACTTTAGCGAGAAACTGGGAGGAGCTGCCTTGAACTACCCTACATACGACAAGGAGTTGTATGCCTTGGTTCGGGTCCTCCAGGTTTGGGAACACTATCTTTTACCCCGTGAGTTTGTTATACATTTTGATCACGAGTCCTTGAAGTATTTGAGAGGACAAGCCAAGTTGAACAAACGCCATGCACGTTATGTGGAGTATATTGAGGTCTTTCCATTTGTTGTGCGCTATAAGAAGGGAAAAGACAACATCATAGTTGATGCATTGTCTCGTAGGTACACACTTCTCTCTTCTCTAGATGCTTTTGATGTTGACTTCCGGGATATCTTTGCTCATTGTTTGCGCTCTAGTAGTGACTCACATGCTAGTAGTTACTATATTCATGATGGATATTTGTTTAGAGCTTCTAAGTTATGTTTGCCTAATTGTTCCTTGAGAGCCTTGATCGTTTTAGAGGCCCATGGAGGTGGATTGATGGGACATTTTGGGGTTACTAAGACTTTAGGCATCTTGCGGGAGCACTTTTATTGGCCTACGATGAGAAATGATGTAGAAAAATGTTGTGCTAGTTGTGTTCCTTGTCATAAGGCTAAGTCTAAGGTTAACCCACATGGACTATATTTGCCTTTGCCTATTGCTAGCACACCTTGGGAAGACATTTCTATGGATTTTGTTCTAGGATTGCCTCGTTCTAGGAAAGGACATATTCCATTTTTGTGGTTGTTGATAGGTTTTCTAAGATGGCGCATTTTATTGCTTGTAGTAAAACTGATGATGCGTCTAATGTGGCTAATCTTTTCTTTGAGCATATTGTTAAGCTATATGGAATACCTAGGTCAATAGTGTCAGATCGAGATTCTAAATTCCTTCGTTATTTTTGGAAGACACTTTGGGCCAAGATGGGGACAAAGCTACTATTTTCAACTTCTTGTCACCCTCAAACGGACGGTCAAACCGGGTAGTAAACCGGACTCTTGGCACTTTACTTCGTACTATGTTGGATACTAACTTGTGCAGGTAGGAGGATTGTTTGTCTTTTGTGGAGTTTGCTTATAATCGAGCTATTTATTCCGCGACCAAGTAGTCTCCTTTCGAAGTTGTTTATGGCAGGAACACCCTCACTCCTCTAGATTTGATTCTTCAACCGCCCCCACAACCCGTGGATTTGGATGGGCAATCTAGAGCTGAATTTGTGAAAAGTTTGCATGAGCGAGTTCGGGTCCAATTAGAGAAGCGTACCGAGCAGTATGTCCGGCAAGCCAACAAGGGGAGATGGGAAATGCTCTTCATGGAGGGAGACCTTGTGTGGGTCCATTTGAGGAAGGACCGCTTTCCTTCTCTTCGGCAATCTAAGCTCAAACCAAGAGCGGATGGTCCATTCCGGGTTCTTGAGAAAATTAATGATAATGCATATCGCATTGAGCTTCCTAGTAAGTATGGTGTCCATAATGTGTTTAATGTGTCTGATTTGTCTCCTTTTTATGAAGGTGACAAGGTCGAGGATGCGGAGAATGAGCTGGCGGATTCGGGGTCGAATCCTTTCCAAGGAGGAGGGGATGATGTGAGCCCGCCAGACTTAAGCAACGAGAGTGATGTGCCGGCACCTAGGTCATCACCACCTCTCACTCGAGCTAGAGCTCGCATGCTAGGACAAACCACATTGATCTACCATCCTTTTGGAGCTCCAACATGTTGGTCCGACCTTGAACACAAAATGGTGAACATGCTTGACGCAATTGAAGCTTCCGGTTCTGGCTCGTCTTGATGGACCTTATAGTTGTATTTTATTTTGTATGTAATAAGTGGTCATGCTTGACTTTATTTCATGATATTTTCATGATATTATGGAATAAAGAGGGTTGTTTAATACAAGTGAAGTAAAATGTTCACTTGCATTAAACTAACCATTCAAGAGGGTGATTACCACACTCCGTATTGGATTTTTTTTGGCAGCCACGTTTTGTCTCTTGGAGCTTCCAAATGGCCGGCCATTTGATGGTTTTTAGGCCCTTTGTTTGCTTGCTTTTATGTGGTGAAAGCCTTTGTTTTTCCTTTGATTAATTGCCCCAACTCTTGAACTTGTAACCCTTTAATTATTGGAGTTTAAGTGCTGATTTTTCAGCCTATATAAGGCCTCTCCCACACCCTTTACTAGGGAGACGAAATATAGAGTGATTCTTCAATCAAGTTGTGTTTTTACTTTGAACAAAACAAACCTAGAAATTAAGGTGAGAAGTCGAAGTTTCGAAACCCACGAGGTGAGAGGATGAGTGGTGTCCTTACGGTGAGAGGCTAGGAGGACAAAGGAGATCCAATCCCAAAGTGAGATTCCGAGGGAGAAGATCTCGAGCCAAGGAGATCCAAGGTGAGAGGCTGGACGATCCTTACTTGGCATATCAAAAAAAAAACACAAAAACAATCAAAGAGAAGTGGATTGAAGGAACGATCACCTGTGGATCCTCGCGTTCAACCGACGAAGAGCGCATCACGTTGGTTGTATTTAACTCTCAACAATAAACAAGGAGATGAGCACATAGACTAACCTGGTGTTTAACTAGCCCTGTTGATTCGTTGTGGATCTATAATACATCAATTAGAACACTATTATAGTGTTCATTGTGATTATGTTGTCTCTACTACTCTTCTCCGTGTAGTTAGGCGTTGGTTGTACTTAACTCTCAACAATAAACAAGGATATGAGTACATAGACTAACCTGGTTATTAACCAACCTTGGTGATTCTTTGTGGATCTATAATACATCAATTTAAACACCATTATAGTGTTAAATTTGTTTATGTAGTCTCAACTGCTCTCCTCCTTGTTGATAGGCGTTGGTTGTACTTAACTCTCAACAATAAACAACGAGATGAGTACATAGACTAACCTGGTGATTAACTAGCCTTGTTGATTCGTTGTTGATCTAAAATACATCAATTTGAACACTATTATAGAGCCTAATTGATTATGTTGTCTCTACTGCTCTCCTCCTTGTAGATAGACGTTGGTTGTACTTAACTCTAAACAATAAACAAGAAGATGAGTACATAGATTAACCCGGTGATTAATAAGCCTTGTTGATTCGTTGTGGATCCATCATACATCAATTTGAACACTATTATGGTGTTCAATTTGATTATAATGTCTCTAGTGCTCTCGTCCTTGTAGATAGGCATTGGTTGTACTTAACTCTCAACAATAAACAAAAAGATGAGTACATAGATTAACCAGGTGATTAACTAGCCTTGTTGATTCGTTGTGGATCTATAATACATCAATTTGAAAACTATTATAGAGCATCGTTGATTATGTTGTCTCTGTTGCTCTCCTCCTTGTAGATAGGTATTGGTTGTACTAAACTCTCTCCAATAAACAAGGAGATGAGTACATAGACTTACTTGGTGATTAACTAGCCTTGTTGATTCGTTGTGAATCAATAATACATCAATTTGAACACTAATATAGAGCTTCACTAACTATGTTGTCTCTACTGCTCTCCTCCTTGTAGATAGGCGTTAGTTGTACTTAACTCTCAACAGTAAACAAGGAGATGAGTACATAGACTAACCTAATGATTAACTAGCTTTGTTGATTCGTTGTGGATCTATAATACATCAATTCGAACACTATTATAGTGTTCAATTTAATTATGTTGTCTCTATTTCTCTCCTCCTTGTAGATAGGGTTGGTTGTACTTAATTCTCAATAATAAACAATGAGATGAGTACATAGGCTAATCTGGTGTTTAACTAGCCTTGTTGATTCATTGTGGATCTATAATACATCTATTTGAACTATATTATAGTGTTCAATTTTAATTATGTTGTCTCTACTGCTCTCCACCTAGTAGATATGATGAGAGACCATCACCAACAACCCCTACTAGTCCTACAATGCAAGGGCCAATCACTAGATCAAGGGCAAGAGCAATTCAAGAGGAGGTGTTCAACTTGTTGGTGTCTTTAGCTCCTAAGGAGACCATTGATGATCTATTGCTGATTAAGGCTTCCTTAGTCACGTTAATGACGATTCCCGACGACTTGGACGTGGAAGGGAGACCATGCACACGTGCTTTGGAGCCATGGAAGAGCAAGGAAGAGACACTTGTCCTAGAATTGCAAGAAATGGAAGATTGAGGCTTTTGGAGCTTCTATTGTATTTTATATCATCTTTTGGTATAAAATACAAGACTTTTTATAACCTTTAGGCTCAAAATATTTTAAGGGTTATTTTTATTTGTTTTAGTTTGTTTTATTGTCTTTTTTGACAAATGTTATTCCTTTTTTAGATAGGAGGCTTTCTAGGCTTATAAATAGCCTCTCTTAGCTTATTTCCTGATTAGATAGATTTCAGTCAATTGATAAACCGTCTCTTTTGAGAGCTTGTGTTCTTATTCAGAAAATTCAATCAATAAAGTGAGCCATTGATTGAATCGTTGTGAATCCTTGCTAGGTTGTTCTTGTGTGTGTTAATCTCCTTAGAGATTGGTGCTACTAGTCAACACTAGTCCCTCCTTGTGCTTGTCTCCATTAAAGGCTTGTGTAAGGTTATAGAAGGAAGGGTTGAAGACATCATCTTGTTTGGGTTTTGATCAATCTGATCAAGGTTCTAGTAAGGGAGTTTTCGGTTCTTTTGGATCTATCTCTATTACATATTCCACGCCATTCCTTTTTCTTTCATTACCTCCATTAACGTCCATTTCTTGTTCTAAATCATTCTGATTTCGTATTTATTGTCAAAGGAAAACGTCCATTGGAAGGTCATTGAAGGGCTCCAATCTAGATCTAGTCATTTGCGGCCTCAATCCCGCATCAAAGTGGTATCAGAGCTAGTTGATTGCGAGTCCGGAATCAGCCATCACCATTGACGGTTTGAGTATCTTCTTTGAGTCTTCTTTGAGTCTTTTCTTTGTTTGAGTCATTTGCTTCATTTTAAGAGTCTATTTGAGTCTAATTTGCTTTGTTTCTTGTCTTTATTGGAGAAGAGAGAAAGCCAAGCCAAAACCACCATTTTTCAGCCATTCTACATCACCTTCATTGGCCTTTTCTTCATCCAAAACGTCCAGCTGCTTCCTCTTGGAAAATAACCGTTCAAACACAATTTTAGAAGAAAAAGGGGACCACTCTTCACATAAGTGATCAATCATTGCAAGTAAAAGAGAGAGGCCACAAAAAGTTCCTAAATTGTAGCAACAACAAGAGACTACTTCTAGTTAGTTATCTCTCTTTTCTTTACAATTTTTGTAATTTTCTCTCTCATTTCCTTCCAAAAATAATGTCAGCCAAAGTCCCACAAAAAAAAAAAAAGGAAAGAAAAAGAAACATTTACTCATATCATTTCATCATCCTACATATCATACATTTCATATCATATCCTATAGTAACCTAAGTTGTGTAGAAGCTAGAAAAACAAGTGTTTTTACAATCTGATTGTAAAAGGATTATTGAGACTACAAACAAGACTTACTTACCTCATTTCCTATCCAACTTCATTATCTAAAACCATCGACAAACACAACAACCGGCCATCTCTCTCTCCATTGCATAAAGACAAGGTAAGTGAAGCTCTCTTCTTAGTCTCTTGTGTGTCTATCTTCCTTGTTTCATTCTAATTCTATCATATCTTGAGTTTACCATCTTTGAGAGTCCATAACAGCCTCTTGCATCTTTCTTTGAGTCTTGAGTCTTATCTCCATTTCTTAGTGTCTATCTTGACGTTTTATGTTGTGAACCTTCAAGCAGCCGTGTAATACCCTTATTCAAGCCAAGGAGTGTGCTAGTTGAGCTAAGGAATTGATCTTAGAAGGAGTTTTAATCCATCCAAGTCAATTGCATCAAATAGCTTGTGATCAACACAACTTGAGTGTGAGAGTGAGAGTAAACACTTGTGAGAATTTTCTGTTTTATCTAATTCAACTAGTTTGCTTGTTTTGTGTGTTTTTGATCATGTCTAGGTCTAATAGTCCAAGAAAGTCCCAAAGCAGTGAGCCAATGCACCCGGATACATTTGCTATGTTGAAGCAACTAATGGATTCGGTGGCAAGATTGACCCACTGGATTGGCACGTTGGAGTCTCGGCCAGCACACACGGCCACGCCACAGCCGAGGTCCACTTTTGAGATAGGAGGCACATCTAGAGATGCCCCTAGATAAACAACCCATGAATCACCTCAAAGAACCCCTCAAGGGCAAGGTATGAGACATGCTAACACTCTTCCTAGAACACGTAATGTGCAAGGTTTTGTGGATGATTTTCAGGAACCACAAGAGGATATTGAGGAAGAAGGCATGTGGAGAGAGTTCCCTAGGCATCACCCACAACCAAGGAGAGGACGAGAATATGAGCCATTTAGGCCTTATCAAGAGCTAGATGGAATAGGGAAAGTGAAGGTCAAGATTCCTAGCTTTGAAGGCAAGTGTGACCCGGATGCTTACATGGATTGGGAGACTAAATTGGAACAAATTTGGTCTTGCCATCACTTTGGAGAGCAAAGGAAGGTCCAACTTGCATCATTGGAGTTCCAAGGTTATGCACTAGTATGGTGGAATCATCTTGTCAAGGAAAGGAGAAGAACCTTGGATCCGGCCATCACTACATGGGAACAAATGAAGGCCTTGATGAGAGCTCGTTTTGTACCTCAACATTATGCTAGGGAGCTGAGGCAAAGGTTGGAGAACCTTAGGCAAGGAGCCATGAGTGCCGAAGAGGTCTACACCTCTATGCAAATGGCAATGGTGAAAGCTAATGTGGTTGAAGATGAGGAGTCTACAATGGCTAGGTATCTACGCATTTTAAACTCATCTTTGGCTAATGAAATTGATTTGTATCCTTATAGTACCATGGTGGAGCTACTGCATTTGGCAATCAAAGTAGAGAAGAAGACAAAGGCTAGGAACCAAGGTGCCAAGACAAGCTTTGGAGCTACAAGCTCATGGAAAGCACAAAACAGCCGGCCCCAAGGGTCCTACAGCGTGAGCCTACATCCCACCAAGGAAGAACCGAAAAGCATCAACAATGGACCAAGGAGCACAAAGAAGGAGCTCAACACCTCATTCATGTTCTAGACCCTTGAATGAGCCTTCAAGTGGTCCTAAAGGGAGTACCTCTGACTCTACTCTTCGTTCTAGAGATATTGTGTGTTTTAAATGTCAAGGTAGAGGTCATTATATGAGGGATTGTCCTAATAAGAAAATTCTGATTTAAATCAATTTTGGACAATATGAGAGTGAGGATGAGCATGAAAATGATGATAACACCAACCTTAATGGATTGCATGAAATTGTAGTAGTGATAGTGATGAGGGCATTGAATATGAGCATGGAGAATCATTAATAGCTAGAAGACTTTGCATGCTAAGCTAGCTCCCATGTGAGGATAATCAAAGAGAAACCTATTTCATACTAGATGTCTAATTAAAGGAAGGTGTGTAACATGATCATAGATGGAGGTAGTTGTTGCAATATAGCTAGCACTGATTTGATGAATAAGTTGCAAATTACCACATTTTATCACCCTAGGCCTTACAAATTGCATTGGATGAATGATTGTGGAGAATTAAAAGTAAATAGGCAAGCTAGAGTTACTATCACTTTAGGTACTATGAGGACACCATTATTTGTGATGTAGTTCCCATGCAAGCTTGTCATATTCTTTTTGGGACGTCCATGGCAATTTGATGATAGGAGAGAAGCATGATGGTTTTACTAATAGGCATACCTTTGAATTTAATGGTCAAACACTAACTCTTAAGCCTATGACACCATTGCAGATTGCTGAATTTTATGAGAAGAAGAAGGAGTTG
>CM008281.1:27745728-27816741 GCA_002319775.1 Fagopyrum tataricum | reverse complement strand
ACACAACTTAAGGCTAAAACATGCATGCGGGAAAAGGGAAAACTAACTATATGCTCTACTAAACTAGGTCGATAATTCATGTTATCAAAATACCCCATACTTATCTTTGCTTGTCCCCAAGCAAATAATAAATTCAAGGCAAGATAGCATGAATCATCTATGCTAAACAAAAACAAAAACTCTTTTTTGTAGTGCTTCTATTCATGATCACTTTCAGAGTGTAGTCACAAGGCTAAAGACATATTTCGATAAGGTCAAGTAAGATAGGCAAGATATAGGATAATCACACCTTGCAGGAATCCAAAATCATCATTTAAACTACCAATGTTTAAAATTCATGAAAAATCCAAGTTTAGGCCATGAAGTCAATTACATGTATGCAAAGATCAATAGGACTTAACAAATAAAGGCCAAGAACGTGATAAAGGTAGGATGTGTATAGGTAATGTGGTGGAAATCCGGGAAAGAGGACAACACAACATTTTTCTTTTCTTTCTTCTTTCTCGACATACATCCTTTCTTTTCTTGCATATTTTTCTTTTTTTTTTTTTTCTTTTCTTTTGAGTGAAGGCATAGGTGCACAATAGCCGAAACCTTGGTGTTCAGTTTCCTTCACGTACCTTACACCAAAGTGCACATACCAAATCAACTCTAGGTAATGTTTTTAAAACTAATCCGACTTTGGCAAGACACAAACACCGATTATGTGAATGGTGCCGAGTTACTCATCTTCATAGCCAACAAAACCCATAGAAAGCTTTTGCTTTCAATTCACATCACAAATCAAACAACTTCTTTACATATTGCACATAATTCACTTTTCACAATTAAGCATACACCTTCAAACTTCACTTTCCTAATTCCCGGATGGGTCATAAGGGGCAAATAAATTCAATGTTTGAGGTGCTGAAAATGGTAAAGAAGAGAAGAAGAAGAATTCGAATTGCCTAAGTCATTTCTGTGCAATGTAAAAGAACTCATCATATAGCTTCAACTTTTCAAGATCAATCCGATTAAACAAGGTAATCCAAATAAATCATATAGATTACAAACAAGGCATTCAAATCCCATAATTGCCATTAATTCAATTAAAGCTCAAAATAAACATCGATAGCCAAATAAACATACACAATTTCCTCATTAAGGTCACATCAATCCTAGAAGCACAAATTTTTTGAAATTTTCTGATTTTTTTTGGATTTTCATATAAAATGCAGTACAAATAAAAGAAACATGCTAAAAGGTATTGCAAGCATCCTACCCCATACTTAAATCTCACATTGTCCCTAATGTGAATAATAAATATGAAGTAAAAACAATACTCACAATGTAAGAATGAAGAAGGCATCCGGCGTGTTTCCTCCTCGACTTACTTCGTTTCTCTTCTTTCATAGCAATTTCCTCGCCTTAAGCTCATTCTGAGTGTTGCTTCCCGTATCTTTTTTACCACGACACCTAGGTCCTGCAAAGACCCAACAAGAACGCGCAAAACCGCAAAAGCAAAAAGCAAAAATAAAAATAAAAAGACGAAAAGACTCTTACCTCGGGTTGCCTCCCGAGAAGCGCTTGGTTTAAGGTCTCTAGCCGGACCTAACTCCTTTAAAGCATCAAGTGAGATGGATAGGTGAAAGTTTTTCCACCGGAAGTTCCGGTGTATACCTCTTCAACCTATGTCCATTCACTTTAAAAATACCGGAGTTTTCACCCCATACTTCGACAGCTCTGTGGGGAAAATCTTCTTCACAACATAAGGTCCCGTCCATCGTGACCTTAACTTTCCTGGAAAAAGTCGGAGCCTAGAATTAAAGAGAAGAACAAGATCACCTTCTTTGAAGTTCTTTGGCAATATGGGCTTGTCATGCCACTTCTTTGTTCTTTCCTTGTAGATCCGTACATTATCATATGCATTCATCCGGATCTCCTCCAGCTCGTTGATGTCCAACAACCTCTTTTCTCCGGCTTCTTTTATATCAAAGTTTATCCATTTCACGGCCCAATATGCTCTATGCTCCAACTCTACAGGCAAATGACAGGATTTCCCATAAACAAGTTGATAAGGAGTAGTACCTATGGGAGTCTTGTATGCTGTCCTATAAGCCCAGAGTGCATCATCAAGCTTCATTGCCCAATCTTTCCTTGAGCGAGACACTGTCTTCTCTAGGATCCCCTTGATTTCGCTATTCGAGATTTCCACTTGGCCACTAGTTTGGGGATGATATGGGGTTGCAACCTTGTGAGTTACCCCATACTTGGACAAAAGTGACTCAAAGTTTCTGGCTGTGAAATGCTTCCCTCCATCACTAATAATGACACGTGGTGTGCCAAATCTAGGGAAGATAGTTCGGTTGAAAAATTTAATCACAACTTTAGCGTCATTTGTGGGTGAGGCTATAGCTTCAACCCATCTAGATACATAATCAACCGCTAAAAGAATGAAAAGGTTCCCGCATGAGGATGGGAAAGGTCCCATGAAGTCAACACCCCATACATCAATAAGATCAACTTCTTGGATGTTGTTCAAAGGCATCTCATTCCTCCTAGATATGTTGCCCGTCCTTTGGCATGAATCACAAGCAGTGATGAATATCTGCACATCTCTGAAAAGATTAGGCCGAAAGAATCCAGATTGCAATACCTTGGCACTAGTCTTGTGAGAACTAGCATGTCCTCCACAGGGCAATGAATGACAATGTCGGATGACACTCTCATTCTCGTCGTCTGTGACGCATATCCTAAGGATTCCCTCGGGTCCTCTCTTGAATAGTAGTGGTTCATTCCAATAGTAATGTCTCACATCCTTGTAGAATTTCTTCCGTTGGGAATGAGATAAACCTGGAGGAATTTCACCACAAACTAAATAATTAACAATGTCAGCAACCCAAGGTTCCTTTTCACCTGAAATTTGGAGGATATATTTCTCCATCATGTGGAGATGCTCATCTGGAAATGCATCGTCAATAGGGATGTCATCCCCTTCCATAAGTTCTGGAGGTAATCTGCTAAGATGATCAGCTACAGAGTTTTCAGACCCCTTCTTATCTCTAATCTCTAGATCAAATTCTTGAAGGAGAAGAATCCACCGGATAAGACGTGGCTTTGCATCCTTCTTGGTGAGAAGGTACCGAATCGCAACATGATCCGTGTACACGATCACCTTAGCTCCTACAAGATAGGAACGAAACTTCTCAAATGCGTAAACGACGGCTAGGAGCTCCTTTTAAGTAGTTGCATAATTCAGCTGGGCTCTATCAAGCGTCTTGCTAGCATAGTAAATAGCATGAGTAAGTCCTTCATTCTTCTGTCCTAGCACCGCTCCCATTGCGAAGTTGCTTGCATCACACATCACCTCGAATGGAAGAGACCAATCGGGAGGTTGCATGATTGGAGCAGTGATGAGAGCTTCCTTCAACCTGTAAAAAGCATCAAGGCATTCCTTCGAGAAAACAAACTGAACATCCTTGATTAGTAGGTTAGTCAAAGGTTTAGAAATTTTAGAGAAATCTTTTATAAATCTCCGGTAAAAACCGGCATGTCCTAGAAAACTTCTTACCCCTTTGAGTGATGATGGTGGAGGTAGCTTCTCAATAGTCTCAATCATGGCCTTATCAACCTCAATTCCACGGTTAGATATCAAGTGACCTAACACAATACCTTCCCTAACCATGAAATGGCATTTCTCCCAATTGAGAACAAGATTACAATCCTCACATCTTTGTAAGACCAAAGACAGATTAGCCAAACATTCATCAAAAGAGGATCCATAAACAGAAAAATCATCCATAAAGACTTCCATGATGTTTTCAATATATTCAGAAAAATAGACATCATGCATCTTTGAAAAGTAGCAGGAGCATTACATAAACCGAAAGGCATTCTCCTATAAGCAAAGGTACCCCAAGGACAAGTAAAAGTGGTTTTCTCTTGGTTATCCGGATGGATGGGGATCTGGAAAAAACCACTATACCCATCTAGGTAGCAAAAGTAAGAGTCTTGGGCTAGCCTTTCTAACATTTGGTCAATGAAGGGTAAAGGAAAGTGATCTTTCCTAGTAGCATGATTCAACTTCCTATAATCAATGCACATCCTCCATCCTGTCACAGTCCTAGTCGGGATCAACTCATTCTTTTCATTAGTTATGACAGTCATCCCACCTTTCTTAGGTACAACATGTACCGGACTAACCCACTTACTATCCGAGATGGGGAATATAATTCCCGCATGAAGCAACTTAAGGATCTCGTTCTTAACTACCTCTTTCATGTTAGGATTCAATCTCCTTTGAGGTTCTCTAGAAGGCCTATGGCCATCATCTAACAAGATCCTGTGCACGCACATAAAAGGATTAATCCCTATGAGGTCATCTATAGTGTAGCCCAAAGCTTTTCTATGCATCCTAAGCTCTTTCAATAACTTCTCGAGTTCAAGTTCATTCAAGCTAGCACTAACAATGACGGGATAAGATGAGTTAGAACCAAGAAAGGCTTACCTTAGGTGTGTCGGAAGAGGCTTCATCTTGACCTTAGGAGGCTCCGGTTCTTCTTCAGAAATCTCGGCCAACTCTTCCCGGTGGAGATGAAGGATCTCGGCTCGAGCTGAGGTGAATCTCGGCCGAGATTTTTCGGTCTCGGCCGAGATGCCCTGATCTTCTGAAACTGAAACTTTCTGTTGCCAAATCTCGGCCGAGATTTCTTGGATATCGGCTGAGATGCCATCTGCTTCTGTCAGTTCTTCGAATCTTGATTCCTCGTTGATGGGGAGAAGACTCAAAGATCGGACTTCTTCAAACAGTTCATCTTTTGGCTTTGTTGTCATGATGCTCATGGTCAAAACCTGCTCAAGAGGGTAAGAACATAGAATTGAATTTATAATCTCACAATCATCTTCATCATCCTCTAGGATGTTGTACATATCCTCTTCAAACAAGGGTCCCTTAATCAAAGGAGGGAGTTTAAATTGCACAACTTCCTCATCAATTCTAAATGTAAGGGTAGCACCCCTACAATCAACCAAACATCCAGAGGTAGCAAGAAAAGGTCTCCCTAAAATGATAGGAACAGGACAATCAGCAGGAATATCCAAAACAACAAAGTCAATAGGGATAATGAACTTCTCTAATTGGATTGGAACATCCTCAATGATTCCCACAGGATGTGTGGTGGTTCTGTCTGCCATGCAAAGAGTCATCTTTACTGGCTTTGGTTCTCCAAGTCCAACCTTCCTGCATAAAACGAGTGGGATAATACTTACACTAGCTCCAAGATCGCAAAGTGCTTTGTACGTTCCATCTCGAACTTTGATTGGGACACAGAAAGATCCGGGATCACTCAATTTTGGTGGCATCTTTCCACTGTTCCTCTAGATAAGGTCAGTAGATCTCCGGGTCATTCTAACTTCTCCATATTCCTCTAGCTTCCTCTTGTTGGAGAGGATTTCCTTCAAGAACTTTCCATAGGCAGGCATCCCTAAAATAACATCAACAAAAGGGATGTTAATATGCAATTTATTTAAAAGGTCAAGAAACTTACCAAAGTGCTTGTCCAATTGAGCTCTAGCATGGGATTTAGGAAAAGGAAGTGGTGGCTTGTACGGAGGAAGAGGGATGTAGACATTCTCTTTTTCCTTAGGCTCATCTTCCATTGATTGCTTTCCTTTATCCAAAACCATTGGTTGTGGATCATTTGTTTCTAATCCACTTCTTGTAGTGATTTCCATGACTTGCCCTTTGGAATTATTTTCAGTTTTTCCAGGAAGTCTTCCTAGATCTCTTTGAGCGTCTTCGGCCTTCTTGAACACTTGAGTTTCCAAAACCTTTTGGGCTTTGGTTACACTAGTGACTGTACTCTCCAGATTTCCCACCCTAGCCATCAATTGCTC
This sequence comes from Fagopyrum tataricum, assembly GCA_002319775.1. Taxonomy (NCBI): domain Eukaryota; kingdom Viridiplantae; phylum Streptophyta; class Magnoliopsida; order Caryophyllales; family Polygonaceae; genus Fagopyrum; species Fagopyrum tataricum. Next base: position 27,810,867 of record CM008281.1, on the reverse strand, counting down.
AAACATTGCTTCAACTCTATTCTTTGGTTGAGCGGGTTCAGATGGCTTGGACAGCTGGCCTGCATTGCTAGAAGAAGCTTGAGGGTTCAAAGCACCCTCAGGATTAGAATAAGAAAAACCAAGATGATTATGATTACGCTTGTAGTTATTTCCCTGATTATTCCTATTATAATTGTTGTTATGACCTCTTTGGTTTTGATAACCTCCTTGGTAGTTACCTTTACCCATGTAAATCGCATCCTCTTCCTTGGATGCTACCTGCACTTCGGCTTGCTGAGCTTTCAAGTTAGATGCAATTAATTCTTTCAAAGATTTAAGTTCAACTTGCAAAGCATCTAACCTTGAATCATTAAGAGTGTTTTGGTTTACCTCATAGACTCCGGGTCTAGTCTTTCTCTCTTCAACTTTCCTGTGAGAATACTTTTCAATAGTCTTGGCTTGCTTCGTAATGAATTCTCAAGCTTCATCCACAGTTTTTTCCATAAAAGTACCTCTAGAAAGTGATTGCAACTTAAATTGAGTATCTTCATCAAGTCCCTTGTAATAAATCTCTAGCAATTCAATCTTAGAGATCCCATGATGAGGACATTCCAACGTAAGGTCAATGAACCTCTCCCAAGACTTATACAAACTCTCCTTATCTTTCATCACAAAAGCATTTATCTTCCCTCTAAGTTCACTAGTCTTGTAGGGTGGGAAAAACTTAGTGAGGAATTCAGACACCATCTCCTCCCATGTGTTAATCCGCCCATATGGAATAGTTTGATACCCTAAAGCTTTATCCTTAAGAGAGAAAGAAAAACCTCTTACCTTATGATTGTTACCTTCCATACGAGCTGAACTTACTGCATCCATAAGAGTCTCGTAGTTGTTCATGTGTTGGTGAGGAGATTTTGTCTCTGTCCCACCAAACTGATTCTGGCGAATCATCTGTATCACCTGCGGTCGCAGCTCATGCTCATGATTTGCGGGATCTCCAAAGTTAACTCCAGGACGGTTAACTCTCTGGGTAGGATCCATCCTCTGTCCAAGTGTTTGTGGAACTTCCACAAAAGGCTGGTGAATGACAGGTCTGAGAGGAGCGGGAGGTGGAGCTTGTGGAGGAGCTTCAACTCGAGGAGGAAGTGGAGCTAATTGTGGTGCTGGAATTACTTGTTGCACTGGAGCTGCAGCTTGCCTTTGGTTCATGGCTCTGGCTATCTCTTCCATTTGAGCTCTCATTGCAGCCATTTCCCTTTCTGTAGTTTGCTCTCTTTCTCTAGCAAACCGTCTCTCAGCTTCTAGTTGCTCTAAAGCATCTCTGAGTTCAGCTTCATAATCTCTGATTTCAGCCATTTTAGAAGCTTTCCGGGCTCTTAGTCTCTCTCGCAGTGTCCTTTCAGGTTCGGGATCGTACGGAACTAGTTCTTTCAAACCCCGAGTTCTTTGCATACACTGTGAAGAATACCTAAAGTCCGGAAAATTCCAAAAACAAAACCAGAAACGAGATCAAAAGTAAAAGAAAGACTTACACTAAAAGAAATCACAAAACAAAACAAATGACTTAGTCCCCGGCAACGGCGCCAAAAACTTTGTTCGCTATTTTCACGCCCCTATAAACTTTTATCAATAATGATAAAAGCTCACAGGTTAGTAAAAACACGGTATGTTTTAAATTTGTAAACAAGAAATAAACACCCAAATGGTAGCGAGCCCACAGTGTATGGGTCAATTACAGTTAGGGTAAGTATTCCAAGGTCGATCACAAGGACTAAATGTTTGGAATACAAATGTGATCACAGTTAGCGTAAATCAAAATAAAAGAACGAGGTTGGAAAAGAAGGGAAGAAAGATCAAAGGAGTTTTGTAGGGTTTTTTGTAGAGTCCCCAATCAAATAACATATTTGATCGAAAACCAAGTAAAATAGACAAACGAAAGTATATCAATAAAGAAAATGCGGATTCCAAGGATTAAAGGTCATTGTTTATACGCACGGACTCAGGAAATCTCTCAAAAGATCTACGGTTAACAAACTTCAGGGAAGAACGTTTCTAAACTGATAGTCTATTACCGGGTAAGTCTCAAGACTATCTAGTTCCAAACCAACTACCTATTACCGGGTAAGTCTCAAGGTAGAGAGGTAGGAAATTCTAAACAAACCAAATTCCGAACTAAGGGAAAGGTAAACCATTACCGGGTAAGTCTCAGGTATTACCCTACTTAGGACAGAATCTAGGCACATTCAACCCAATAGAGGTTTTCACCTCTATTAACTATAGTCGAACACTCAAGTATCTAAGCGGAACATTACCGGGTAGGTCTCAGTTCCGGTTTAGGTTACTAGCTAGATGAATTCTAACTAGGTTCAAAAACAAGCCAACCATAGGATTTCAAAGCTATTCAAACCAAGCAATAAGCACAATTCCATCATAGTCCGGGTAATAACAAATCCCAATTCACCTTGGATCCACAAGAGTTTTAGCCAACAATCGACATTTCAAACGCAATCATCAATCCACTCAATTCAATGGAAGAAGCAATCATCAATCCAAGCAATTCAATGGAAAAAGCAATTATCAATCCAATCAATTCAATCAATTCAAGAGAGAATGCATAAGCAAGAATGTAAAATAGAGATCAAAGAAGAAACTCAACTTTATTCGCGAAGTTCCTCCAAGCTCAAACAAGTTCAACAATGGATAACAATGGTCTAGGGCAAAGGGAGAAGAAAAGGGGAAAAAGCTCTCTCCAAAGGAGCTCGAAATTCGAATGAAACGGGAACCCCCCGGAAATCATTTAGGGCTTTCCTTTTATATCCCGCAACGGGCTGCCCTAAAACAAATCCGAAATATAACGAAATAAATCGGCGAATAGGAATCTCGGTCGGTGACCGAGATTTTTGAAAGTCAGGGCCGAGATTTGCTTCGTGATCCAGCGTTGACGAAATCTCGGTCAAATGTGAAAAATCTCGGCCGAGACGGAACAAATCTCGGCCGAGATCGGGACCGAGATAAGGGCCGAGATTCTTCGACAGAAACTTCTGATATGGGATCACGGTCGAGCTGGCTCGGATCTCGGCCGAGATTTCTCGGAACTCGGCCGAGATTTCTCGGATCTAGGCCGAGATTTCTCGGATCTCGGCCGAGATTTCTCGGATCTAGGCCGAGATTTCTCGGATCTCGGCCGAGATCATGTGGATCTCGACCGAGATTGCTCCAATCTCGTGCGTTTCGTCTTGGCTCGTCTTTTCCTCCTTTCCCGTGCCTACGTGATCGCTCCTAAGCGTCCATCCCGAGGCCTGATCCTCAAATGCATCGTATTAGCTCCGAAACACGCCAAAATACCTACAAAGACACCAAAAGTGTGTGTAGACATCTATACTCGCAAAGTTGCATTAAACAAGTATAAAGAACACAACTTAAGGCTAAAACATGCATACGGGAAAAGGGAAAACTAACTATATGCTCTACTAAACTAGGTCAATAATTCATGTTATCATTGTTCTTTGTTTATATATAATCATTCATTCAAGTCGATAATAGACACCATCATTATATACTCATTTTCACAACAAGCTATTTTAACCATTAATTTCAAAATTAACCAACAATATAGATGTATCATCATCACTAAACAGGATATAACATCTTCAAAATTATTGTAACACCCCAAATCCGTAGGAGTCGGAGTGCTACTGGGCTAGGATCTCACAATGGATCCTGACCCTAGCCTGACAACAATTTCACTAATCTTACAACAAGGCACCGATAGATTAAAACAAAACATGAAACTAATATATATATATAAAAGGTAATACAATATACCGCTGAGTACAAACAAAATCACACTGTACATCAAAAGAACCCATATCCCCGATAATGCCCTAGTGTACGGAGCCCTCAGCGGATCACCCACTCTGGATCACTCTGCATCTCTCCTATCCTGCAAAGTATCTACAACACGGTATAAAACCGTTAGCTAACCATACACATATATAGGAAGATTCTAATGCACAAACACACATCATAAATCTTAACACGTCATGATGCTTTCACACACTTACCCGGTTCATTATCTTTATAAAGTCCAACAATAAACTCGTATAAAAATATCCATATAAACATATGTGACACAAGGAATATAACCCTCGCCTCTGGGTCCAATAGCCAGCTGGAATGGTGCCTGGAACACTACCCCGTGTACCCTAAGGGAATGGTGAGTGCCCGAACCGTGTACCAGGTCTGACCTGCCTACAAAGAACCTCCCAGACTCCCGGCGGGATAAAAGGGCAAGTTATCACGGCCATACAATGGGCAAGAAATATACCATTGGTCGGTGACCATCATAACGCATGCTATAAAGCATATAACAAACACCACTCCTGCACACATCCTATAAAGGAACGGCAACTAAGTAAGTCCCACGGACTTACCTCAACCTCGTAGTCGTGTCAACTCGATCAACCCTCAAACTCAGTCCACTCCAAACTGGAGGATAACACGGCCTACGTGACACAAGGGACGTAAGGGGCGGACCAAGCAACCCGCAGGCGCGGCAGAACTCAGCCGCGGGCGCGGTGACAAGGTTGCATGCAAACGCAGGCACGGCGCAGGCACTGGCGCGGGCGCTGCGGCACGGCTTCCGCAGGGGCGGCGGCTTCCAGGCGCGGGGGCGGCGGCTGTGCAAAACGTGAACCCGCGATTCCTCTTTGGCTCTTCTCGTGATCAAATCACGTCACTGTTGTGGCCTAACCAGGAACTGCTCACCACTAGCACCTCATCTGGCTTCCAAACTCAGCCATGCACATAACTCATCAACAACCACAAAACCACACAAAACTCTTCCAACTCAAGGAAAAACCAAACTCAAGCTCAAGAAGGATGAAGGAGAAGCAAGGAGGACGTGAAGGCTGGATTGGAAAGTGAAGAAGTAAACCCTTGCTCAGCAAGGAAAAGAAAGAAGTAAGGCAAAGGGTAAAGAATGGGTCAAAGGAGTCAACAAAACCGGCTGCAGGGGCGGAACAACAGAGGAGCCGCAGGGGCGGCCTCACAGACCCGCGGGGGCGGCTAAGGCTCAACTAGCTCCCAAAGACTAAGGCTCTTACACCTCACCCTCCTAAAAACAAGTTTTGTCCCGAAACTTGTAAAATCCTCAAACCACTCGGACTCACAAGCCGAGGTACAACTCTCTCTATAACCTCAAACATAAGCATGGAGGAAACCATCGACTCTAGCACAAACACTATCCAGGGCATAGAGGAAAACCATCTCTAGCCAACCAGCATCACACTAGCAAGGAGGAACGAACCATCTCCAACTATAAACAATCGCACTAGCACAACAAGATCTAGTAAGATCACACATCATATCAAGCTAGTACGAAAATAAATACAGCATGGCATATAAGCACATAAGCGAACACTCACCAAGATAGTACTAAGATCTACTCGTATATCCTACAGGTATATCTATCTCGGCATAGAACTCTGGATAGTTCCTCTGGATACTATCCTCAGTCTCCCATGTAGCCTCATCAGGTCCTCGTCTCGACCACTGAATCCTCAGCATAGGTATGTCCTTCGAACGCAGGCGTCTCATACCTCATTCTAGGACTGCAATCGGATGCTCAACAAAAGTGTGGTCCGGCTCAACCACCAAATCCTCATAACTCACAATGTGTCTCGGATCTGGTATGTACTCCCTCAGCTAAGACACATGAAATACAGGGTGAACACCCTCCAATCTCGGAGGCAAGGCTAATTTGTAAGCTGCGCTCCCAACCCGATCTAGAATCTCGAACGGTCCGACATATCGGGGACTCAACTTCCCCTTAATGCCAAAACGCCTAACACCTCGTGTCGAGGACACTCTCAGCCACACATGGGCTCCAACTCTGAACTCTAGAGGTCTACGCCTCCTATCAGCATAAGACTTCTGACGGCTCTGTGCAGTCAGCATACGCTCTCGAATCAGTGCTACTCGAGCCATATCATCCTGAATTTAATCAGGTGCCAAACCACTGACACTGCTCTGCTCATCCCAACATAACGGAGTACGACATCTCTGTCCATACAGTGCCTCATATGGGGCCATCTCAATAGATGCATGTCAGCTGTTGTTGTATGAGAACTCAACAAGTGGGAGATGATCTGTCCACACTTGCCCCCAATCCAACACACAAGCTCGCAGCATATCCTCCAGGGTCTGAATGGTCCTCTCTGACTGACCATCTGTCTGAGAATGGAACGCAGTCGTGAAGTGCAAACTCGTCCCCAGGGCGGTCTGAATCTGCTGCCAAAACCTCGAGGTAAATCGTCCATCTCTGTCTGAGACGATCGTCCTCGGTACACCATGGAGTCTCACTATCTACCTAGTGTACTCCTCAGCTAATCTGCTCACCGGCCACGTCTCTCTAATAGGAATGAAACGTGCCGTCTTCATCAATCTGTCCACAATGACCCAGATAGCAACAAAACTCCGGCCCAACCTCAGTCCAGTCACAAAATCCATGGTGACGTCCTCCCACTTCCTCTGTGGAACAGGAAGTGGATGGAGCTCACCTCCAGGTCTGAAATGCTCTATCTTGATTTGTTGGCAGGTCGCACACTGTGCCACAAATCTGGCCACATCGGGCTTCAGCCCTCCCCACCAATATAGACGTCTCAAATCCTGATACATCTTACTCGTACCTGGATGTACAGAGTAAGGTGTACAGTGAGCCTCCTGTAAAATCCTTTGTCTCAGCTCTGTATCAGCAGGTACACAGACGCGACCGCGGCGTCGCAAAACTCCATCTGCTCCTAGCAGGAACTGTGGTGCCTCATCCCGAGACATCCTATCTCGTATCCTCAACAGTGTAGGGCAGGTCTCCTGCTTCTGTTGGATCTCGCCCAACAGATCAGGAAGAATCTCTAAAGTACACAGCTGGGCATCCTCATCAGGAAACTAGATGTCCAACTCTAACCAAATCAGATCTCTCTGCAACTGATGTTGTACTGTCAATCTCGCAATCGCTTGCTCTCGTGGCGTCTTCCTGCTCAGGGCGTCGGCGACAACGTTCGCCTTCCCTGGATGATACAAGATCTCTAAATCAAAGTCCTTGATCAGCTCGAGCCACCTACGCTGGCGGTTATTCAATTCCCGCTGCGTGAAAGTATACTTCAGACTCTTATGGTCTGTGAAGATCTGACACGTAGCACCATACATATAATGTCTCCAGATCTTCAGTGCATGAACTACCGCTGCCAACTCCAAATCATGAGTCGGGTAGTTCTCCTCATACGTCTTAAGCTGTCGAGACGCATATGCAATCACCCTGCCTCTCTGCATTAAAACACATCCCAAGCCTCGCTTGGATGCATCAATGTATACTACAAAATCCTCAATACCCTCTGGTTGTGCCAAAATAGGAGCAGAAGTCAAACGCCTCTTCAACTCCTCAAAACTCTGCATGCATTAATCAGACCACACAAATATGGTAGTCTTCCTCAGCAAACTCGTCAGTGGACGGGCAATCACAGAAAATCCCTCCACGAAGCGTCTGTAATAACCGGCTAGGCCAAGGAAATTATGTACTTCCTTGACGTTCGTCGGTGTCGTCCATGCTGCTACTGCCTCAATCTTCGCCGGATCAACCTTGATCCCCTCAGCTGAAACCACATGACCTAGGAATGCTACCTCTGGCATCCAGAACTCACACTTAGAGAACTTAGCATAAAGTTATCTATCCCGCAAAACCTGCAATACAGTCCTCAAAAGTCCTGCATGCTCCTCTCCACTGCGAGAGTATACCAGAATATCATCAATGAAAACCACCACAAACTGATCTAGGAAGTCGATGAAGATACTGTTCATTAACTCCATAAAGACGGTTGGGGCATTCGTAAGCCCAAATGGCATCACTACAAACTCGTAGTGGCCATATTTGGTCCGGAATGCTGTCCTATGCACATCCTGCTCCCTCACCCTCAACTGGTGATACCCGGAACGCAGGTCAATCCTGGAGAACACAGTCGCTCCCTGTAGCTGATCTTACAAATCATCAATGCGCGGCAGTGGATACTTGTTCTTGATGGTCACCTTGTTCAGCTCTTTGTAATCTATACATAATCTCAGTGATCCGTCCTTCTTCCGTACGAAGATGACAGGTGCTCCCCATGGGGACATGCTAGGGCGAATGAAGCCCTTCTCAGCCAACTCCTCGAGTTGCTTCTTCAGCTCCAGCATCTCGACATGCGCTATCTTGTATGGGGCCTTCGAGATCGGTCTCGTACCAGGCTCTAACTCAATCCCAAAATCCACACTACTCTGAGGCGGCAAACTAGACGGCTCAGCAAACACATCAGTAAACTCACATACCACAGAAATATCCTCTAATGCTGGACTCTCCCCCTCCTTCATGACATAACACCAGAAGGCCTCGCAACCCTGTGCAATCAATCTAGCTGCCCGTATAGCGCTAATAGCCATGCATGTCTTCCCAAGGTCCCAACCCCGGAATACCTCTATCTGGCCTAACTCGGTAGAGAGGGTAACAGTCCTCCTACCTACATCTAAGACTGTAGAGTGTCTATCCATCCAGTCCATACCTAAAATGACTTCTTCATGCTCTAATGGCATGACAAATAAGTCAACTAGTAACACGCGGGTCCCTACAGAAATGGGATAACCGTGAATCTCACGGGTACCTCTGACCCTACCACCATCGGGTAACCCTATACTAAAGGGTATCCCCTCAACTGTATCTAAATCAAGACGCTCTACACAGGCATCAGAAATAAAAGAATGCGTAGCACCAGTAACAAATAAAACTCTGACAGGTAAACCATGAATCAGAATGGTAACTGTAGCAGTAGGTGCAGTTGGCTCCTCTGCACTCTTCAACTCAAAAACTCGGCCCTATGGGCCTCTAGTATCAGTGGTGCCCCCACCACGGCCTCTGCCTCTACTCGGCCCAAGAGCAAATCCATGAGTCGTAGGGCGATCTGGGACTCTCTGTTGTCCCTGTATCTGATGCTGCTGAGGTGGCCTCTGCCCACCTCCCGCTACACTGGCAGGGGAAGAACCCTGCTGAGATGAAGTTGTCCCTCGTCTACAGAAGGTAGCTCTATGACCAGGTCTGCCACAAGTGAAGTAGGTCACCGGCTGCCTCGTACACTCTGATCTCATATGCCCATACTCACTACAGTTGAAGCACTGCACTCCCTTATCTGCACCCATTGTAGATGGAGGACGACTTTGGCGACTCTAGCCTCGCCTTGTACCAGCAGCTCCACTAGTACCACTGGTCTGCCCAGTCCTCTGTCTCTTCTCAGACCCTCCGGTCAGAGAAGCTCTACTCTGGCTAACTCTCTCCCTCTCGTAATCAGAAGCCCGGTCCTGATAACCGACCAAGGTCTCACAGTGAAAACCCGCCATATAGGTACGGGTAGTATCCCTCAGACGTCGGGAAAACAAATATACATGCTGATATGTTGGAGGTGCAGCTGGACCAAGCAATGCCAGCTCCTCCTGGAATCTCCTGATGGCCTCTAAGACCGGTACATCCTCGAACCCAGGCTCAAAAAAGTCTCGCAGTTTCTCCCTCCTCAACGAGGCAGGGCAGAAACGCTCTCGGATCAAAGTCCTCATCTGCTCATAACTAGTAACCTGTACTCGTACAGACCTCCACCAGTGTTGTGCCAAATCTCTGAACAAGGTCTGCACCAGCTCAATCTGCCTGTCAACTGGACATCTAATAGACTCCAGAGCGGAGTCTACATGTCCTATTCAGAGGTCCACCTCTAGCCCCACTTTCCCAGTAAAAAGGGGTACTCCCATCTGATGAAAAGCCTTCAACCAAGTGTCTAGTCGAGGCCCTCTATGCTCCTCTGTAGCTCGAGCAATCTCAGCGACAAGTGCCGGTGCAGCTGGCACCTGTGTAACTGCATGGGATCTCTAAGATGATCCCTCCTGTGCTGGCAGATCAGGAGCACGCCTACCTGCTCTGGCAGCCTCCTCAACACGTCGAATGTACTCGCGGAAGGTTGGTCCTCCATAGAGACACGATCAGACTCACCAGACTGGGCTCTCTGCGGCCCCTGTCTCTCAGCTGCACCGTTCCCAGTCTCAGGAACGGCACTCTCAGCAATCTCCTCGTGGATCTCTTCCGCTGCATGTGAACCACCAGCAGGAGTCCTACCTCATCCTCTACCTAGAGGGGGTCTACCTCTACCTCGTCTAGCTGCACGTAAGGCATCTAGTCTGAACCATCTGCAGAAGACGTAAACCTAACTTAGAAGGCTAAATATATGCCGTATGTATAGATATATATAAAATCAATCAAAACAGAATATCTATATATATATATATATCTATATTGTCGAGGTCTTCAAAGGGGCGATGGCTCACGTACACGGCATCCCAAAACATTTGTACTCCTTTCAAAACCAAAACCTTTTGAAAAGTCAGACCCGTTTTCGGGTTCTGTTTAGTTATCTATTCCACTTTATCGCAGATTACTAGTTCCATTGTTGTCAACCTGGGCACTGATACCAACTTTGTAACACCCCAAATCCGTAGGACTCGGAGTGCTACTGGGCTAGGATCTCACAATGGATCCTGACCCTAGCCTGACAACAATTTCACTGATCTTACAACAAGCCACCGATAGATTAAAACAAGACATGAAACTGATATATATATATCAAAAGGTAATACAATATACCGATGAGTACAAACAAAATCACACTGTACATCAAAAGAACCCATATCCCCGATAACGCCCCAGTGTACGGAGCCCTCAGCGGATCGCCCACTCTAGATCACTCTGTAGCTCTCCGATCCTGCAAAGTATCTACAACACGGTATAAAACCGTTAGTTAACCATACACATATATAGGAAGATGCTAGAGCACAAACACACATCAGAAATCTTAACACATCATCATGCTTTCACACATTTACCCGGTTCATTATCTTTATAAAGTCCAACAATAAATTCGTATATAAATATCCATATAAACATATGTGACACGAGGAATATAACCCTCGCCTCTGGGTCCAATAGCCAGCTGGAATGGTGCCTGGAACACTACCCCGTGTACCCTAAGGGAATGGGGAGTGCCCGAACCGTTTACCAGGTCTGGCCTGCCTACAGAGAACCCCCCAGACTCCCGGCGGGATGAAAGGGCAAGTTATTACAACCCTGCAATGGGCAAGCAATATACCATTGGTCGGTGACCATCATAACGCATGCTATAAAGCATATAACAAACACCACTCATGCACACATCCTATAAAGGAATGGCAACTAAGTAAGTCCCACGGACTTACCTCAACCTCGTAGTCGTCTCAACTCGATCAACCCTCAAACTCAGTCCACTCCAAACTGGAGGATAACACGGCCTGCGTGACACAAGGGACGCAGGGGCGGAGCAAGGAACCCGCAGGCGCGGCAGAACTCAGCCGCGGGCGCGGTGACAAGGCTGCAGGCACGGCGCAGGCACTGGCGCGGGCGCTGCGGCACGGCTTCCGTAGGGGCGGCGGCTTCCAGGCGCGGGTGCGGCGTCTGTGCAGAACGTGAACCCGCGACTCCTCTTCGGCTCTTCTCGTGATCAAATCACTTCACTGTTGTGGCCTAACCAGGAACTGCTCACCACTAGCACCTCAGTTGGCTTCCAAACTCATCCATGCACATAGCTCATCAACAACCACAAAACCACACAAAACTCTTCCAACTCAAGGGAAAACCAAACTCAAGCTCAAGAAGGATGAAGGAGAAGCAAGGAGGACGTGAAGGCTGGATTGCAAAATGAAGAAGTAAACCCTTTCTCAGCAAGGAAAAGAAAGAAGTAAGGCAAAGGGTAAAACACGGGTCAAAGGAGTAAACAAAACCGGCTGCAGCCGCCGGAAACCGCAGGGGCGGGTTTCCTGGCCGCAGGGGCGGAACAACAGAGGAGCCGCAGGGNGTAGACCCGGGACAAGATGCACCTGCGTGACGGAAAGACGCAGGGCGCGGAACAGGCAACCCGCAGGCGCGCGGTAAGGCTCGGGCGCAGGCGCGGTGACCGTGTGCCGCTGGCAAGCGCAGGAGCGGAATAACGCGGGCGCTGGCGCTGGACCGTTGCTGCGGGGAGGTGGCTTCTGGCCGCGGGTGCGGCGACAAGGTACCCGCAGGGGCGGCTTCTTTGGACCGCGGGGCGGCGACACTGTAGAAGGTGATTCTGCGGTTCCTCTTCGGCTCTTCACGTGATCAACTCACGTCTTCTTCATTCCAAAGTCACACACATACATATACATACACAAACCAACATCAACCTATGATCAATTCATCTAATCCTAAGCTAAGGAAGAGAAAGAGATCAAAGAAAGAAGAAGAAGAACAAGGAGCTTACCCACAGCTGTGGCCTATGCACGAAACTGATCCAAGACAGTACCTCTGCTAGCTCTCAAGCTCTTGCACAACATCCACCAACATCAACATCAACAACAACACATAACTCTCCTCCAAACTCAAGGCAAACCAACTCAAGATCAAGAAGAAGAAAGGGAGAAGCAAGGAGGACGTGATAGGTCTGGAGAGGGAATGAGGAACACTTGCTCAGCAAGCCAAAGCCAAGGGAAAAGGTAAGGAAGTGAAAGACTAATGCATGGGTGTCAAGGTCAACAAAGCCGGTTACAGCCGCAGGAAACCACAGGGCGGGTTTCCTGCCGCAGGGGCGGATCATGGCTCAGCCGCAGGGGCGGCTCTACAAACCTGCGGGGCGGGTAAGGCAAAAGTGCTCCAAAAGATCAAGGCTCTTACACAGATTTCCCGAGGTCCCATCCTCGGAAGACCCGCGTCCGCCCTTCTCCCGAAGTGATAATCACTGTCCTCCTACCCATATCCGACACTTCCCCGTACTTAATCATCCAATCGATCCCCAAGATGACATCCTCATGCACTAGGTGAATGACTAGGAAGTCTATAAGCCTATCTCAATCCTTGAGACGGACTAGGCAGTTATGAATCTCCTGAGAGCCTCTAACCTTGCCACCGTCTAGTAGCCCTACTACAAAGGTACTCCTTCTATGGTGACTAAAGACAACCTATCTACACATGCATCGGAAATGAAAGAGTGGGTAGAACCCGTATCAAATAAAACTCGGACAAGTTCATCTTTAATCCAAATGGTACTTGTAGTCGTAGGAGTGACCCTGTCCTTGTGTAGAACTCGGTGGGGGAGGATGTCCAGAAGCTCTATATTGATGTTGGGTCCCGGAGCTCTATGCTATTGCTGATCTCCAAGGATCTGGTGATATGGTGGTCTCAGTCTGCCACCCTGAGCACCTAAGGGAGAAGGTCCATGTGTCGGTGAGGATCTCCCCTGACGACAAAACATAGCTCTATGTCCGGGTCGACCACATATGTAGCAAGTCACTAGAGGCTTCTTGCACTTTGGCCTTTGATGATCATAAATGACCATTTGAGGATGGACCCTAGGCGGATTACTTTGTCGTCCATGCGTCTGACCTCGACCATAAAAAGAAGCTCCTGTCACTGGGTTGGGATGTCCTATCCCTTGTCTCTTCTTTGGCCCACCAGTTTGGTCAACTCTCCTAGAACCCGGCCTGTCTCTCTCATACACCGAGGTCTTATCTTGGTAGTCCGACTCACAATGAAATCCAACAAGGTAAGAATGGGTATCATGTCTCAATCTCCTCGAAAACATATGGACATGATGATCACAATAGGGGCAGGTGACCCAAGTAATCTTAACTCCTCTTTGAACCTCCAAATCGCCTCAGAGATCGGGAAATCCTCATACTAAGCCTCTTGAAAATCCTGTAGTGTCTCCCTTCTCTTTGAACGAGTCTCTACGTGGCCTAACTAGTGCTCCACCTCTAATCCTAGCTTCCCATCAAAGGGAGGTACTCGCATGTCGTTGAAAGTCTTGAACCACGCATCCAACATCAGTGCATGCTGCTCTTCTCTAACTCTGACAACCCTAGGAACTCTCTCGGTATAACCTGCACAAGGGTCACTTCTTGTGGTTAATGTTGGTTTTTTCTTAAAACCACATCGATCCGAGCCATGTGTTATACCGGTTTTATAAATTCGGTATAAATGTTAACAATATAAACTAAAGATTTTTGTACTAGTGTTATTCTCTCGAGTTTTTGTGTCTTCTTTGCTCTAGTGATGTTGTAAACTCGAGAGACGTTGACAAGTTGTGCATCTTGACTTCTTTGCTCGAGTGTAAATGTACACCTTGCTCGAATGAAATGTCACTCGGGTACCACTCATGCAATGTTGAATCTTTTGCAACTCATGTCTTCTTTGATTGAATGAAGTGTCTTCCTTTCTCGAGCTCTTTGTCTTCTTTTCTCGAGCTTTGAAGTAAACTCGAGCAACGTTGACAACTTCACCTCCAATGCTTCTTTGCTCGAGTTTAGCCTTCGTCTTTGCTCGAGTTTGGCTTCACTCAATGGGCCAAACTTTGGGTTTCTTTTGCTCCATTGGCTTCTTGTAAATGTCCTTCCTTGCGTTTCCTTCTTCTTTTGCTCCATGAGGTGGATGATGAGTTGATGGATGTTCCATAGGATGGTTGGGAGATTGAATGTCTTCATTTAAGCTCCATTTGAGGATAAAGACACAAGGCAAAGGGAGTAGACATTCTTTTGACATTTAAAGCTTTAGCTAAGATGTGAATGTCCAAAAAATGCAAAAAAGGTATACTCACACAAAAAACACATCTAGAAACATAGCATGAAAACATGTTATCAACTACGTCAACACATAAAAGCGACATAATTCATAGTACAATGTAAAAAGCGTCAAGTTTAATTGAGTATCCGTTTCCATGCTAATAAGTGTTAAACATTTCAAATCTTCTAAAAAACATTTACCGACTTTTTCAATATTAAAGTATAACAAATGTAGTATCAATGAAATCATCTATACAAAAAACTATCATGAAAAACGTCTATAGAAAAATACAATGCTACTTTACAAAATGAAAATGTGTAGCACTTGTAAGTACAACTTAAAAAAAGAAAACTATAGAAAAATACAAGGTATAAATATAAATATATACAAATATGATACAACTAAAGAGAAAACATGGACTCTCTTACATGAATCCTGCATGAAGACCATATACGGTAATAGTAGAAAAGGATTAATTTTCCAATAAATAAGCACAACACGTTATTGAGTTAAGGTAAAAAGGGAGGAATAGACTATATTCTTACCAACTCAAAATTGAACTATTACGGGTTCTGGTTTTTGCTTGATGATTGTACTTCAACATTTCCCTTTTCATGCAACGTAATATGTTGTAACTAAAACCTACCCGCAAGCGTGACATGTCAGTTGTAGTATATTGAGTGTCGAATTCACAGGAACTACGTCAAATTTGGAAGCAAACTAACAATCAATTATTCTTTGTAAAGAGGGAAAGAGTAGGGAAGAAAGTATCGGTTTCGAAAGTGTTTTCGGTTTGTCATTTGGACAAAAGCAAGCAATAATGATAAAGAGAATAAAAAAGAAAGTGATATATGGAAATAAGTATCCCATAATGAATTAAATAAAAACCATGTATATGAATGTTTATTGATAAGTGAATATGCACATAACTATATATATAAAAGGTAGCATTTGCCACGGATAAACAAAGAATGTGCTTAACCCCGTCATGAAGATGCTTTCGCAATTGCAACAGGCATAAGAAAAACCCATTAAGCATATAGAAACCAAGTATAAAACCATATTAGTCACGCTCTTGCGGAAAAGCTAGAAAAGGTAGTAAGTCCGGTAAGTTTATGATAGTTAAAAATCCTCGAGGTTAAGGTAAAATGTTACTCCCCCAAACCAAGTTCTTCTCGAACAAGTCCAATGAAATCAGCACGCTCTCGCAGAAAACTCACTTTATTTAAATTTCCAAAAAAATGCCACTTCTCATCGAAGATAAATAAAAGGATAAGAATGAAGTGCATCAACCAGAAGAAAACTCTTGCTGATCTCAATTCAACAATTCATATATATAATCATAAATCAATTCACCATAGGGGTTAACCAATCCTTAGATCAAATGAAATTTATCTAGACAAAAAGAAAAAACAATAGGAAAAGAATGAAACTTGCATAAACCTCACAATGTTTGGTTCAAGCACAACGAGACGAACCTTGAAAAATAAAAGACAGATGTGAAAATTGAAATCTTAAACTAACTAGGGTACACCAGGGCATGACTCCTCTGATCTGACTTAAAAAGGTCTTTATATAACGTTTACAACAAGCCCATGGAGAGTATTAACAAGCTCAGTCGGAAAATAGAAGATAGAATCACAATGCTAGTTTCAACATTTGACAACTTTTTCTACGTCTTTGTAGCTGACACAATTCAAATGTCCAAATCCAAAGGGGAGATGGTCAAAATTTGGAATCTCTCGGGATCGACATAAATTTGCATCCAACTCCATTGGTTTTCACTTGGCTCTTCAATCTTCAATCTATCTTGATATTTCCATGCATTTTCCGACTTCACAAATGTCCAAATCCAAAGGGAAGATGGTCGAAATTTGGAATCTCTCAAGGATCAACATAAATTTACATCCAACTCCAATGGTTTCCACTTGGCTCTTCAATATTCAGTCCCTCTTGATGTTTCCATGCATTTTTCCGACTCTAAGGAAGATTGAATCCTAATTCCTTGGTATTTTCATACAATCATGCTCCATAAAATTGCCTTGAACATCTGAAGGACAAAATAAACTAAAGAAAACATAATCATATGAAATATGAATGCTTTCTACACTATATGAATGAGAAACTATACTAAATGGAGATGAATATGTATTAATCTAACCACTAATGTGAAGGACAAATGGAAGACATCATATTGCGCATTTGATCAAAATTTAAGATGCAATTCTCCTCTCAACAAAAGAAACATTGTATATCAGTCCACAATTTTTAAGAATTATAAAAGTAGAAGAAAGTCCAAATCTATCCACAATGGTTACCATGCTTCTAATTAAGGATCTCTCATGGAGCCATCCCCTCTACAGTTTGGTTGTTAGATGTCAAGACTTCCTTAAAAGAAATTGGATTGTCCAAGTCCGACATATTTATTGCGAGGCTAATTGTGCTGATGATTTTCTCGCTAATTTTTCTTTTAATTTTCATACTGGCTTAATTGTATTGATTGATCCTCCCGAGGGCATTGTGGACCTTTATCAATAAGGAGTTGGATTATCCCTTTTGATTACTACTTAGCATATTTTCTCTTATTAATAAAAGTCCATCAATATGTGTCGGAAACCACCGACTCTCCTTCCCACAATAGACAAAAAAAAAGAATTATACATATATAAGGTTGGGATTTGTGGAAAGGATCCACAGGGTCAAAAGTAGGAATGATTTTCAGCCGTCAGATCAAAACATTGAAGAACAGTGATGACACACGCATTTAACTATACACTTATACAAAATCATGCTCTCTTGAGTGTTTTTTAATAAAGGGAAGGAGTTTTTTTGACCCCTTTATACGTCTCTCTGAGAAAATATTTCTCAAGGATTATTTTTAACCCTTGAAAAATATAAGGTACGGTTAGGAGTTTTTTGTAAAATCCCTGAGAAATATTTCTCAAGGATTTTCTTAAAAACCCTGAGAGAAATGTCTCAAGGGATTTTTAAAATAAAGCAGAGTTGGACTGAAACCACATTAGAGAATCTGAAACAAAATAAGTAGCCAGGGTAGGCTACAATGAATAACAACAGAAATACTAAGTTGCTTCCATTTTTGGATTCATATGCAGATGTACACATACGTAAAAAGTAAAAAAAAAAAATCAAGGTCAAAGATAGTAATCTAAAAGGTGATAGAATACCGTAACTAACTAATGCTTGTAAAAACAACATCACACAAAAATTTACATAACAATTACTGGGGGATTACATTCTATATATATATATATATATATATATATATATATATATATATATAATATATATATATATATATATATATATATATATATATATATCACATAAACTGTGTTGTCAAGAGAAAGAAGGGATTTTACATTCTACTTATATATTGAAGGTTTATTAGATGCGTTAAGCGGAATTTCAGATCATATCTAAACATCTAATTGTAGGATCTTCATGCATAATTCAATAGAATCATTGTTTATTAGAACTACCTGTTGATGCGTGAACATGAACTGATCGGGTAGGAACAAAAACGATGAGAGCCCCACGTGTTGCTCCTCTACTTGGTCCACACGAGCCCCGGTCCTAGATCTCCCTTGACTTTGACTGCCTAGGACGAAAGGACTAAGGGAGAGCAATCCAAATTGCTTGGTTGGAATGGTGGTCAATACTTGCCAATTTTCCAAAGTAAAAGCTATGATCCCCTATTTCTTTTCTTTGCAAGACAATAATATATATATATATATATATATATATATATATATATATATATATATATATAATTAGGATAAGAGAGTCATGACTATTCCAATTCTAAAGTTTAGGAAAAGAAAAATAACTCCCTTAATTAACCTCTCACTAATTAGTCTCTACTAAATAATTAGCAATTTGTAACGTGGTCATACCACACTAATTAGTCTCAATTTGTAACATGGTCATACCACACTAATTAGTCTCAATTTATCAGTCTTCATTAATTTGTAACATACACTAATAGAATTATTTCATAAATATATATCATGAATATATTAATAATAACAATTATATATATATATATATATATATATATATATATATATATATATATATATATATATATATATTAATATTCAACCATCATTCCCATTGATCTAGTCCGTCAACTTAAAGTGTGTGACCTCATAGGACCCGTTTATAATAGTCATGAGTTTAAACTCGTTTAATCCCATTAACGTATTTGGCTTCTAGCAAAGCATTACGACTCCTAAAATAATCGGATTGAATTATCTTCGTTAATTGTCCTATTTCAAGTTTAGTCATTGCACATTAAATTAAAGGACACAATTCTTCAATCTCCACTTGTCCTTAAACAAGTGTGCAATGTAAGATACCTTTGTCTCTTAATGTCTTATTTGACGATATGGTGACATTCATATCTAATGTCAAATGTGTTTCTTGAATCCCGGGTTTGAACTGTGAATTAAACGGATGATTGCAAATAATCATCCGAGCATGACCATGCATTTTTAGTTCTCGCCTCTTCAAGTGGTCGAGACACCAATCTTGTTCAATGTATCACAATATACATGAAGCAGGAGAACTTCCTTCAATCTTGTATGACTATGGCTCCACTCAACTTTTTGGCAATCCTAACTACTGCCCTTTATAACTCCCTTTTACGGAAAGCGTTAAACAGTGTCAAATAAATAACAATCATCAAGTGAGACCACAACATACTCATGTCTGAGGAATCTACTAATCATGATTTACTTAAAACTCTACAATCTCTTTTGGAGAGTCTTAAGGTTGGTCAGTCAAACCATGTATCATCTATACACATACATGTAAATGACTAGACATCTCCATGTCCCTATAGCCCAAGAAACCTGGCGCTATCAGTCAACTTACAATATAGTTACTAATAAAATCATCCATGTCCATTTGATGATTTCGAACTATAGACTTTCAATAATTCAAAACTTCATTTCACTTAATGGGGTTTCATTCACTAGAACACTTAAAGTGATCCCATTTGTATATAATGAATTATTTGGACATATTATTCAATATCGATCAAAACAATATACAAATAAGGATAAAATATCATATATCATAAAATCATCAAGTCAAACATAAAACTTAGTGTCCAACACTCATAAATACACAATGTAATATAAAAGCAAAACTCAAACTCATTCTCCAATGTGCTTGAGACCCTTAGCCCTAGTGTGACTCTCATGCTTGGCCTAGGCATAGGCTTGGTCAATGGATCTGCAATGTTGTCATCAGTATGCACCTTACACATCCTAATGCCACCCTCAGTGATGATGCGTCGAATAAGGTGATACTTTCTCATAATGTGTCTGGATTTGGAGTTTGAACTCGGCTCTTTTGCCTGGGTTATGGCACCATTGTTGTCACATTAGATGTCGATAGGCAGCGAAATGCTAGGAAGAACACCGAGTTCATCCAGGAACTTCCTTATCCACACAACCTCTTTTGCTGCTTCGCTAGCAGCAATGTACTCAACCTCTTTTGTAGAATCAGCTAATGTATCCTGCTTGGAGCTCTTCTAACTCACAGCTCCTCCGTTAGGATGAAGACATAAACCCGATTGAGACTCAAATCCATCTCGGTCAGTCTGAAAGCTTGCATCAGTATAGCCTTGTACGATCAATTTTTCATCTCCCCCATATACTAAGAAAACATCCTTGGTCCTTCTCAAGTACTTTAGGATATTCTTAGCTGCACTCCATTGTGCTTCTCCAGGACTTGATTAGTATCTGCTACACATGCTCAAAGCATACGCAACATCAGGACGTGTACATACCATGGCATGAATGATAGATCCTATAACGGAAGCATATGGGATCTGGTTCATCTTCTCAAGCTCAGCGGGTGTTTTAGGACACTGCTTCTTGCTGAGATATACACCATGTTGCATGGGTAAAAACCCCTTCTTGGAATCCTGCATCTTGACTCTATTAAGTGTAACACCCCAAATCCGTAGGACTCGAGGTGCTACTGGACTAGGATCTCACAATGGATCCTGACCCTAGCCTGATGTAACGCCCGGAATTTTATTCCGGACTTAGAGCGTTTTATAGATCTTTCCGCAGGCACGAGGTGCCGAGTGCCGGGATTTTTATTTCCAAAATCCCGAGCCGACTCGTCGTTTTTCCCTTTTTTCCGCTTTCCGACCTTTCGTTCCGAATCGAATTGACAAGGGGTCATTTCCGACCCCTCGTTCCGGGCAAATGGGACAAGATGGCTGTTGTCCCATCTTGGCAGCCTTGTCCCCTCCCTCTCTCTCCTCCACTCTCTTTCACGTTAGATTCATTCCTCCCTTCCATTCCTCTCTTTTGCTCTCTTCTCTTCTTCCACTTGGATTGCAACTCTTGCATGTGTGGACTGCAGTGGAAGGATTCCAGATCAAGTGTGGTAAGCTTCTTCCTCTTCCTTCCTTCTCCTTCATAGCTGATCATCCTTTCTTCTTTCCTCCTCTTCATCCATGGCCATGGATGAAGCTTTGAGAGGTTTTCACTCAAGTCCTTTGCATTCTTGTGATCTTAGCTCGATTAGGTCGAGGAGAGGTGCCTAAGACCAGTGGTGGGTGTTTGGAGAAGATCCAGCAAGAAAAGAAGGACTTTGGAGCCAAAGATCCACAATCGAAAACGAAGAAGACGACGTCCTGAAACACGACGCGGGGGCGGATCATCACGCCCGCACCGCCAGGCGGCCGGCCGCAGGGGCGGCTCAGCACGGCCGCGGGAGTGGCTCAGCACCACCGCAGGTGCGGTTCGGCATGGTTGCGGGGCGACAACAGACTCACGGCCCATCACAGCCGCGGGCGCGGCTCAGCACCGCCGCGGGGCGGGTCCAGGGCTCCAGGACACGACGGCCGCGGGGCGGCACGGCTCCCTTCCGCCGCGGGGGCGGCTCCCTTCCGCCGCGGGTGCGGCTGGCAACGCCGCTGGGGGCGGCCTTTGGTTCCGCAGGGGCGGCCTTTGCTCCGCCGGGCGCCAGCTTGACTCCGCGACTGCGTTTCGGCAACAGTAGGCTTCTCCTCTCCTTTCCTCTTCGTTCCTTCCTTAGTATTGATGTTCGATCATGTTAGTAGCATGCCTAGGATGGATCTAGAGTAGCTTGGAATGCCACTTAGTGGTTGTGAACCTAGGAGCCCTTAAGGCTCGATGTAAGTGATGGATATGAGCATGTGAGCATGATGGACCTTCTAGGCTAGCTTTTGCCTCTTTGGTTGAGGATTACTCTTGTGAAATTATGAACTGTTGTGGGCTGTTTCATGTGTGTGATGAGTACTTGGGACCTAGGATGCATTCCTAGTTTGAGGGTTAGGTGATCTTGCATAGATCACTAAGAGTGAATTCTAAGACTTCTTGAGAGTGAGTATGTATTGATATGCATATCTCTTGTGAGCCAGGTTGTGGGCTTCCTCCTTAAGGAAGCAAGAGTGTGGTGACTTGGGTTTGGTGACGAGGTAAGTCTCCGGACTTACTTAGCTCGTATTTTATGTATTAGCATTGATGTGTGTTTGGTGGTGTGTGTTTATGTTCTTGTATAACATTAAAACCGGTAATTAGGACCACCGACCTTTATATATATGTTTTGGGCCCAAGTGTATGATAACGGGCGGTGACCTCTTGCCTAGGCTCTACGTGAAGTCTAGGGGGATCTCGGCGACTAGCCCGGCAGGTGATATGGTCGGGTGCATCCGTACCATTCTTGCCGGTAAGTGGGGACCGGGGGCGAGACCACGGTGGTTCTCGTGTCACAACAGAAGTTGAATTAGAACGGGATACGACTTAATAATAAAAAGATAATAAACCGGACTTGTGTGATTTATGTTTTGTGTTATGTATGTGTTTGTGCCTTCACCGCTTTTCTAATTCTTAGAATATGAGCTAAACGGTTTTAAACCGTTTGTGTAGATGACTTGCAGGTTAGGGATGCCGCCGAGTGAACTGGAGGAGTGGACTGCTGGGGTCTCCATACATTATAGGACGGGGCGTTTTTGGGTTATGTTTCATATTGTTGTTCATGGATGTTGTGGTACGTTTAGACTTCGTATCAGGTTATGTTGTTTTGAGGACTCGGCTGAGTTTCCACGTTGTATTCTTACCTTTCAGTGTCTCGCATACTTTATAAACATTTTCGAGTTTTGCCTTTATTTGTGCCTTGTTGGAAGGCCGGTGAAATTTTTGTCAGGCTAAGGGTCGGGACCCATTGAATCTTACAACAAGGCACCAATAGATTTGAACAAAACAGAAAACTGATATATATATATATATATATATATATATATATATATATATATATATATATATATATACACACATATCAAAAAGATGATACAGAGTACTGCTGAGTACAAAGTCAAATAGAAATCCGTACAACATAATAACCCAAAAAACCCACGATATCGCCCAGTGTACGGAACCCTCAACAGATCACCCCTCTGGATCACTCTGCAGCTCTCCTAACCTGCAAAGGATCTACAACACGGTATAAAACTGTTACCTAACCATACACATATATAAGAAGATGCTAGAGCACAAACACATATCAATAATATTAACACCTCATCATGATATCACACATTTACCCGGTTTATTATCTTTATAACGTTAATCACTCAAGAGTATATAAATCGGTATATGAAAATATGTGACACGAGGAATGAATATAATCCTCGCCTCTGCGTGCAATAGCTAGCTGGAGAGGTATCAGCGCACTTTCCCGTATACCATATGGAGTGGTAGGTGCCCTTCCCGTATACCAAAACTAACTAGCTTACAGAGAACTTCCCAGACTCCACTACGGGATGAAAGGTAAGTTGTCACAGCCACTACAATGGGCGGTCAATATAACATAGGTCAGTAATGAACCATATCGCATGCTATAAAGCATATAACAAACACCACTCAAGCATACATCCAATATAAGGATAATAGTTAAGTAAGTCCTATGGACTTACCTCAATCTCAGAAGTAGTATCACTACGATCAGCTCTCACTCAGGTCCACTCCAAACTGGAGGTCAACACGGCCTATACAAGGCATACATATATATATATATATCAAACTCCTATCACACAAAGGGGTCACACCTAGACCCAAAGGATCCATAAGGATCATGTCCAACTCGTAAACCTCAAAGCCCTAACCGGCATATCGATATCATACTCATCATCATCCGATACCTAGCATGGTACTAGTTCCTCATACTAGAAAAGGAAAGGAGCTACCCAACTATAGGTACTCCCGGGACAAGACGCACCTGCGTGATCAAGGGACGCAGGGGCGGAGTAGACAACCCGCAGGCGCGGCAAGGAGCAGCCGCAAGCGCGGTGACAAGGGACGCAGGCAACGCAGGCAAGTCGCGGGCGTTGCGCGCGGGCGCTGCGGCACGGCTTCCGCAGGGGCGGCGGCTTCCAGGCGCGGGGGCGGCGACGGTGCAGAACGTTGCCCCGCGAGTCTTCTTTCACTCTTCACGTGATCAAATCACGTCTTCTTCGTTCCAAAATCACACACATGCATAAACGTACACATTCCAACATTAACCTACATTCAAATCATCTAATCCTAAGCTAAAGAGATGGAATCAAAGAAGAAGAGAAGGAGAAGAAACAAGGAACTCACCACTACTAAAGGTCTAAGCAAAACAAGAGCACAAGCACTATCTTAGCTGGAATCACAAGCTCAGCAGCTAAGCACATCATCAACCAACATCAACAACACACACCAAAACACTTCCAGACTCAAGAGAGATCAAGAACAAGATCAAGAAGGATGAAGGAGAAGCAAGGGGGACGTGCAAGGGTTGGAGTGAGAATAGAAGGTAAGTGAAACCCTTGCTCAGCAAGGTAAGAAGTAAGGGAAAAGGTAAAGCACGGGTCAAAGGAGTCAACAAAACCGGCTGCAGCCGCCAAAAACCGCAGGGGCGGCAGTCATGCCCGCGGGTGCGGAAAGGCCAAACTCGGCCAAAACCAATCTCGGCTAAGGTCCAGTCTCGTCCAAACGACTAAGGCTCTTACATTAAGAATCTTATCAATATATGTTCCTTGACTCAATCCAAGAAGCTTCTTAGATCTATCTCTGTAGATCTTAATTCCAAGTACGTACTCGGCATTTCCTAAGTCTTTCATTGAGAAAACATTTCTTCAGCCATTCCTTTACGGACTCTAGCATCGGAATGTTATTCGAAATAAGTAGTATGTCATCCACATACAAGACTAAGAAGGTTACCTTACTCCCACTAAACTTCTTGTAAACACAAGGATCCTCTTCCCATCTAATGAAATCAAACTCTTTGATCTTTTCATCAAATCGAAAGTTCCAACTCCTTGATGCTTGCTTAAGTCCATAAATGGACTTTTTAAGCTTGCATACCTTACCAACATCATCTGGATCTTCAAAACCTTCAGGTTGTCATCATGTACATCCTCTTCCAAAAAACTATTTAGAAAAACAGTTTTGACATCCATTTGCCACATCTCATAGTCATAATATGCGGCAATAGCTAGGATTATCCTAATGGATCTAATCATGACAACTGGTGAAAATGTCTCATCATAGTCTATACCATGAATCTGTCTAAAACCTTTGGCAACTAGTCTTGCCTTGTAAACATACACATTTCCATCCTTGTCAGTTTTGAGTTTGAAAATCCACTTGCATCCTATGGGTTTTACCTTATATGGCAAATCTATCAAGTCCCATACTTGATTTTCAAACATCGAATCCATTTCGGACCTCATGGCCTCAAGCCATTTCTTGGAGTCTGGACCCGTCACTACTTGCTTATATGTAGAAGGCTCACTATGCTCTAGAATAAGAACATCAAGGCTTACATTCAAGATGAAATCATCATAACGTCTTGGTTGTACCCTTGGCCTTTCTAATCTACGAGTGGGCTCAACTTGTTCAACAATTGAATCCGGAACATGATCCACAACTGTTTGTAGATCCTCTTGTTCCGTCTCTTGGATCGTCTGAGATCCTAGGCCTTCAAAAGTAATCGCCTCATCACCGACATCATCCATGTCATCTTGTTGTTGAGTTTGTTTGTTGCTCTTCATCATCTTGAACTGTTTCAAGATGAATATTTCTCCCACTTGACTTGTTGGAAAGGAACTCTCTTCCAAAAAGACACTATCCCTTGCAACAAACACATTTAGCTGAGTTGGATTGTAGAAGTAATATCCAAAACTTCCTTTTGGATATCCTAAAAAAAAAGCATTTATCTGATTTTTGGGCAAGCTTATCTGTTTGTAAACGCTTTACATAAGCTTCACATCCCCATATTTCAGAAAAGACAACTTTGGAACCTTTACAGTCCATATCTCATATGCTGTTTTGTCAACAGTTCTTGACAGAGTCCTGTTTAATGTAAGTACAGCGGTAGTGAGGGCATATCCCCAGAAGGATACCGGAAGATCAACAAAACTCATCATTGATCGGACCAAGTCTAACAAGGTCCTGTTTCTCCTTTCAGACACACCATTAAGTTGTGGTGTTCCTGGGGTAGACAATTGTGTTATTATCCCACAAATTTTCAAATGATGATCAAAATCGTGGCTCAAGTACTCACCACCACGATCAGATCGAAGTGCTTTTATTTTCTTGCCACTTTGAGTCTCTACTTCATTATGAAATTCTTTGAACTTTTCAAAGGATTCTGATTTATGTGACATTAAGTAAATATATCCATATTTACTCATGTCATCAATAAACATAATGAAGTATTTGTAGCCACCTCTAGCTTTTGTGGTCATTGGCCCACATACGTCAGTATGTATTATGCCCAACAATTCAGTAGCTCTTTTATTGGTTCCTTTGAAAGGTGACCTTGTCATTTTGCCCATTAGACATGATTCACATGTATTAATGGATTCATAATCCATGTCTTTTAGAAGTCCATCTTTATGGAGCTTCTTCATGCGATTCACACTAATATGGCCCAATCGACAATGCCATAGGTAGGCCTCACTCAAACTACTTGATTTTTTGCCTTTTGTTATTTATGTTATACATTCGATTTCAGATCCAACACAAAAAGTCCATTACTCATTGATGCACTAGCATAGAAAATATTATTTCTGAAAATAGACATAAATCCATCTTTAATGCTGAAATCAAATCCCTCGGAATGTAATAATGCAACTGAAATAAGGTTTTGGTAATGCATGGACAAAATAGCAATTATTCAGTTCTAATAATAAACCAGAAGGTAAAGAAAGACTAAAATCCCCCACGGTAAGTGCAGCAACACTTGCTCCATTTCCAACGTGCAGGTCTATCTCCCCTTTCTTTACTTGCCTTTTATTTCTTAGTTCCTGCACATAAGAAATAATGTGAGCACCACAAGCGGTATCTAATACCCAAATGGGGTCATATTCTAATGTGAGAACATTTGTTGTCATTATATCAATAACATAAATACCTGAAGCACCTGAACTCACAGTTCCATTCTTCTTGTCTTCTAGGTACTTGGGACAGTTCCTCTTCCAGTGTCCCTTGGCCTTGCAGTAAAAACAGTCATGATCAACAGCCACCTTTGGCTTCTCACCACCCTTGTGTTTGGCAACTTGCTTGCCTTTTGATGTGAG
Source organism: Fagopyrum tataricum (assembly GCA_002319775.1). Lineage (NCBI taxonomy): Eukaryota > Viridiplantae > Streptophyta > Magnoliopsida > Caryophyllales > Polygonaceae > Fagopyrum > Fagopyrum tataricum. The sequence goes on along the minus strand of CM008281.1, from coordinate 27,783,604 downwards.
CCCGCCGGACTTAAGCAACGAGAGTGATGTGCCGACACCTAGGTCATCACCACCTCTCACTCGAGCTAGAGCTCGCATGCTAGGACAAACCACATTGATCTACCATCCTTTTGGAGCTCCGACATGTTGGTCCGACCTTGAACACAAAATGGTGAACATGCTTGAGGCGATTGAAGCTTCCGGTTCCGGCTCGTCTTGATGGACCTTATAGTTGTATTTTATTTTGTATGTAATAAGTGGTCATGCTTGACTTTATTTCATGATATTTTCATGATATTATGGAATAAAGTGGGTTGTTTAATACAAGTGAAATAAAATGTTCACTTGCATTAAACTAACCATTCAAGAGGGTGATTACCACACTTTTATGTTGGGTTTTTTGGCAGCCACATTTTGCCTCTTGGAGCTTCCCAAATGGCCGGCCATTCTTATGGTTTTTAGGCCCTTTGTTTGCTTGCTTTTATGTGGTGAAAGCCCTTTAGTTTTTCCTTTGCTTAGATGCCCCAACTTTTGAACTTGTAAACCCTTTAATTGTGGGAGTTTAGGTGCTGATTTTTTAGCCTATATAAGGCCTCTCCCACACCCTTTTCTAGGGAGACGAAATATATGAGTGATTATTCAATCAAGTTGTGTTTTTACTTTGAAACAAAACAACCCTAGAAACTAAGGTGAGAGGCCGAAGTTTCGAAACCCACGAGGTGAGAGGCTGAGTGGTGTCCTTACGGTGAGAGGCTAGGAGGACAAAGGAGATCCAATCCCAAAGTGAGATTCCGAGGGAGAAGATCTCGAGCCAAGGAGATCCAAGGTGAGAGGTTGGACGATCCTTGCTTGGCATATCAAAAAAATCATAAAACAACCAAAAAGAAGTGGACGGACGGAACGATCACCGGTGGATCCTCGCGCTCAACCGACGAATAGCACATCAAGTGGTATCAGAGGCCCAACGGTGCGAGTTCCTCAAGCTTTCAGGGTACGAATTGCTTACCTAAAACTTGTTTTTAGTTTCTGCAATTTTGAGTAGTTTCCCCAGAAATTTTGTGCTTTAATCTTCATTCTTGTGAGCCCTTAGAGAGATCTTGTTGTTGGCCTTTACAAAAAAAATAAAAAAAACAAACAGAAGTTATAGTAATTTTCTTTTTCGGCCAAATACATCCATCCACAAAACAAGAACAAAGTCTAGTTTCGATTTATATAAATAAAAAAAAAACAGAATATATATATTTCAGTAAAAGTCGAGCAAAAAAAAAAAGAAGAAAGAAAGAAAAAGAGACTTGCTTGCTTGCTTCGATTTATCTTCACTTGAAGTGTTGAAGAAAGAAGTTGTTTGAAGTGTTTATCAATCTTTGCCCTTGTGTGTGTTATCATCTTGTCTAGAGTGTTCTAGCCAACCCCAAACACAACCCGCACGTTTTGGAGAAAAACGCTTCTTATTGCTTGAACTAACTACTTGTTAAGGACTAGGCAAATACTCGCCGGAAGGCTCGTATTTGTTGTGGTTTTTGTTGCTATTTTGGTGCATGCTTTTCTGAGGTTTACTTGTTGAGGATATATATTGCATCATAGAACACTTGTTTGCCTAGTGGATTATCTTAGGCTCTTGCAGAATTGTTGTTACTAAGTGGAAATTTTGAGTTGAGAGCATTGCCTAATGCATTGGAAAAGGTGAGGGAGAGCTTTGCCTTGCAAAGCGAAAGGGGAGTTGTGTAAACCAAACACTATCAAACACTTGAGAGAGGTGAGAGAGAGAACATTTTCCTCTAACCTTTTGCCCCTGAGATTGTTTTGTGTGATAGGTGAATCTCAGTTGTCAAGGATTTGCTACAAAGGTGCAGGAAACTAGCCAAGTTGGCAAATCGGCCGGTTTTGCGGTTTTTGCGGAAAACGGGCATCCGAACTCAGAATTTCAGTTGCTATAGCTTTCCGATACGGGAAACGGCCTTCTGAGTCCAACTCACCGCTTTGCCTGTGACCAAAGGCCTTTTTTGGCCGTTTGAGACCGTTTCAGTCACGAAAAACTGCATTTTTACAATTTTCGGTTTTGCCTTTGAGTTATACTTTTGTGTTTTGTTTTGGTTTTGAGCACCCACTTGCTTGTTGTGGAACCAAACTTTGGACACTTGTTTTTGTTTGTTTCTCTTGCTTGATTGGTGATCCAAAACAGGATGACAACCGTCAATGATAATGGGGTAAACCGAGACCAACGTCTTGATAACCTTGAAGCCCAACTAGCCGAGCTTCTAAGGAGATTACCTCCTCCTCCACCTGAACAAAGTCATGGAGGTAGCAACCAAGATCAACCCCGTCGAGGCCGAAGACGGAGTGTGAATAGCCATGCAAGCAGAAAACCAAGACAGAAACCGGGACTTTAGTCCTCAATACGGTGACTCGGACAACGAAGAAAACCATGGTCACCGCAATCGGAGGCGTTACCATGGATCAAAGGTGGACGTTCCAAACTTTACCGGACCGCAGATGCTGAGGCCTACATTGATTGGGAGACTAAGGCCGAACAAGTCTTCCGATACTATGACTTTAACGAGTTTGAAAAGATTGAAACTGCTACTATTCATTTTGTTGATTTTGCACTAACTTGGTGGCAGGAAGAATTAGTATATGTGGAGGCCCATCAAGAATCACGCATCAACACTTGGTTTGAACTCCGTAGAAGGATGCGTGCTCGGTTCATACCTTTAGATTACAAGCAACAATTGTTGCTCAAGCTTGAAAGGTTACGTCAAGGTAACTGAACCCCGGATGATTATCACAAGGAGTTGAGGACTCTCCTACAAAGATCGGGAACTCGACAACCCGAAAACTATGTCCTAGCCAAATTCTTGTCTGGACTTAACCCCGACGTGTCAGAAATTGTTGAACAACTTAGACACACCAGCCTTACCGATGCCATTCACCATGCTAATCACGCCTATAATTTAATCCAAAAACGTAAGGCAACCGGGTCATTAAAAAGATGGACAAGTCATGAATCAAACGAGCCCACAAGAAATAATCGTCCTACCCACACAACCGGTTCATCCCCAACAGTAGCTCCCAAGGCCACATCCGCCCCTAACCCTAGCACCCCACTTCCTAGTTCCACTCCTAAACCAAAAACCAGCCGGACTAGAGAGGTGAAATGCTATAAGTGTTATGAGCATGGTCACTATGCCCGAGAATGCCCCAACCCCCGCAAAGTATTATTGAACGCATTTGGGGAAGAGGTTACCGAGGTCCATGAACCGGAAGAGGACTATGAAACAGTAGCCCCAATCATAGAAGGAGATGAAGTTGAAGCCCATGCTCCTGTGGGAGACTTCTGCCTTCTAGCAACTAAGGTTCCAAAGATCAATGCATACGAGATAATAGTCCAAAGTCCCAGTGGAGACCATTGCCTCGTCACAAAGAAGGCCCTCCAAGCGAGTGAACTTGTTCCCAACGTCTCACAAAGGGAGAATCTCTTTAACACTCGTTGCTTAATTTCGGGTCAATTATTTACCGTTATTATTGATAGTGGGTCTTGTTGTAACATTGTCAGTCAGTAGGTAGTTGCACACCTGGGACTCAAAACAAAGGCACATTCCCAGCCATACTCACTCCAGTGGCTCAACACCAACGCTCCCCTTCAAGTCAAGGAGCAATGCTTGGTTCATTTTGCCATCGGACCCTACCAAGATGACGTTGTTTGTGACGTGCTTCCGGTTTCGGCTTGCACCTCTTGCTTGGGCGACCATGGTAGTTTGACCGAAAGGTGTTCCATGACGGATACACCAACATATACTTCTTCGCCATGGCAGGAAAGAAAGTTAAGCTTATGCCTCTTACACCATCCGAGATCATGTAGGATCACATGGTTAGAGAAAGGAAGAAGTTGGAAGAAGTTTGTTATACACCTGAGCCCAAGGCCTTACTCACCGCATGGTTACACGACGCCCATCGAGCCCTACAAAGGGGATATGTTTGCTTCCTTCTTGTTTGTGTAACTAATGGTTTGTCATTACCTACTATGGAAACTAATGATCTGTCTTTGCCTCCTTCTATTACAGGACTGCTTGAGGAGTTTAAGGAGATTATGCCCGAAGAGATGCCCCCGGGGCTACCTCATATTCGAGGCATAGAGCATCAGATTGACTTCATACCCGGATCGTCCATTCCTAACCATCCAGCATATCGAGCAAACCCGGTGGAAACAAAGGAGTTACAAGCTCAAGTGGAGGACCTTTTGAGCAAGGGGTATATTCGGGAGAGCTGGAGCCCATGTGCAGTTCCGGTGTTGTTGGTGCCCAAGAAAGATGGGAGTTGGAGGATGTGCGTCGACTGCCGTGCCATCAACCAAATAACTGTAAGGTACCGACATCCTATCCCACGTCTTGATGATATGCTAGATGAACTTCATGGTGCTACTATTTTTTCTAAAATAGATCTTAGGAGTGGTTATCATCAGATTAGGATGCATAAAGGGGATGAATGGAAAACTGCTTTTAAAACTATGTATGGATTATATGAGTGGCTTGTAATGCCTTTTGGATTGACAAATGCACCTAGTACTTTTATGCGCCTAATGAACCATGTCCTGCGTGATTACTTAGGTAAATTTGTTGTGGTGTACTTTGATGACATACTAGTTTATAGCAAGACCTTAGACGAGCATGTTGAACATTTAAGAAGTGTATTTCTTGTGCTTAAAGAACAACGTTTGTTTGTAAACTTTAAGAAATGCCATTTTTGCTCGGAATCTGTGGTCTTTTTGGGTTTTGTGGTAGGAAAAGAAGGCTTGAGGGTGGACGAGGAGAAGACAAAGGCAATAACAGATTGGCCCCGCCCGACAACGGTACCTCACATACGGAGTTTCCTTGGACTTGCCGGGTTTAATAGGAGGTTTGTTCGGGATTTCAGCACCATTGCAGCCCCCCTCACCGAGCTGACCAAGAAGGGTGTGCACTTTGAGTGGGGATCCGCTCAGAGGAGTCCTTTGTGTTACTTAGAGAGCGGTTGACCCATGCTCCCGTACTTGTGCTTCCTGATTTCTCGAAGACCTTCGAGATAGAGTGTGACGCTTCAGGAATCGGGATTGGATGAGTGTTGATGCAGGAGGGCCGCCCCGTGGCCTATTTTAGTGAGAAACTGGGAGGAGCTGCCTTGAACTACCCTACATACGACAAGGAGTTGTATGCCTTGGTTCGGGTCCTCCAGGTTTGGGAGCACTATCTCTTACCCCGTGAGTTTGTTATACATTCGGATCACGAGTCCTTGAAGTATTTGAGAGGACAAGCCAAGTTGAACAAACGACATGCACGTTGGGTGGAGTATATTGAGGCTTTTCCATTTGTTGTACGCTACAAGAAGGGAAAAGACAACATCGTAGCTGATGCGTTGCCTCGTAGGTACACACTTCTCTCTTCTCTAGATGCATGTGTTTTGGGATTTGGTTTAATTCGTGATTTGTATGCTCTTGATGTTGACTTCCGGGATATCTTTGCTCTTTGTTTGCGCTCTAGTAGTGACTCACATGCTAGTAGTTACTATATTCATGATGGATATTTGTTTAGAGCTCCTAAGTTATGTTTGCCTAATTGTTCCTTAAGAGCTTTGATCGTTTTAGAGGCCCATGGAGGTGGATTGATGGGACATTTTGGGGTTGCTAAGACTTTAGGTATCTTGCGGGAGCACTTTTATTGGCCTAAGATGAGAAATGATGTAGGAAAATGTTGTGCTAGTTGTGTTCCTTGTCATAAGGCTAAGTCTAAAGTTAACCCACATGGACTATATTTACCTTTGCCTATTGCTAGCACACCTTGGGAAGACATTTCTATTGATTTTGTTCTTGGATTGCCTCGTTCTAGGAAAGGACATGATTCCATTTTTGTGGTTGTTGGTAGGTTTTCTAAGATGGCGCATTTTATTGCTTGTAGTAAAACTGATGATGCGTCTAATGTGGCTAATCTTTTCTTTGAGCATATTGTTAAGCTACATGGAATACCTAGGTCAATAGTGTCAGATCGAGATTCTAAATTCCTTATCTATTTTTGGAAGACACTGTGGACCAAGATGGGGACCAAGCTACTATTTTCAACTTCTTGTCACCCTCAAACAGACGGTCAAACTGAGGTAGTAAACGGACTCTTGGCACTTTACTTCGTACTATGTTGGATACTAACTTGTGCAGGTGGGAGGATTGCTTACCCTTTGTGGAGTTTGCTTATAATCGGGCTATTCATTCCGCAACCAAGAAGTCTCCTTTCGAAGTTGTTTATGGCAAGAACCCCCTCACTCCTCTAGATTTGATTCCTCAACCACCCCCACAATCCGTTGATTTGGATGGGTAATCTAGAGCTGAATTTGTGAAAGGTTTGCATTAGCGAGTTCGGGTCCAATTAGAGAAGCGATCCGAGCAGTATGTCCGGCAAGCCAACAAGGGACGCCAGGAAATGCTCTTCACGGAGGGAGACCTTGTTTGGGTCCATTTGAGGAAGGACCGCTTTCCATCTCTTCGGCAATCTAAGCTCAAACCAAGAGCGGATGGTCCATTCCGGGTCCTTGAGAAAATTAACGATAATGCATATCGCATTGAGCTTCCTAGTAAGTATGGGGTGCATAATGTGTTTAATGTTTCTGATTTGTCTCCTTTTTATGTAGGTGACGAGGTCGAGGATGCGGAGAATGAGCTGGCGGATTCGGGGTCGAATCCTTTCCAAGGAGGAGGGGATGATGTTAGCCCGCCGGACTTAAGCAACGAGAGTGATGTGCCGGCACCTAGGTCATCACCACCTCTCACTCGAGCTAGAGCTCGCATGCTAGGACAAACCACGTCGATCTACCATCCTTTTGGAGCTCCGACATGTTGGTCCGATCTTGAACATAAAATGGTGAACATGCTTGAGGCGAATGAAGCTTCCGGTTCCGGCTCGTCTTGATGGACCTTATAGTTGTATTTTATTTTGCATGTAATAAGTGGTCATGCTTGACTTTATTTCATGATATTATGAAATAAAGTGGGTTGTTTAATACAAGTGAAATAAAATGTTCACTTGCATTAAACTAACCATTTAAGAGGGTGATTACCACACTTTTATGTTGGTTTTTTTAGCAGCCACATTTTGCCTCTTGGAGCTTCCAAATGGCCGGCCATTCTTATGGTTTTTAGGCCCTTTGTTTGCTTGCTTTTATGTGGTGAAAGCCCTTAGTTTTCCTTTGCTTAATGCCCCAACTTTTGAACTTGTAACCCTTTAATTGTGGGAGTTTAGATGCTGATTTTTCAGCCTATATAAGGCCTCTCCCACACCCTTTTCTAGGGAGACGAAATATATGAGTGATTATTCAATCAAGTTGTGTTTTTACTTTGAACAAAACAACCCTAGAAACTAAGGTGAGAGGCCGAAGTTTCGAAACCCACGAGGTGAGAGGCTGAGTGGTGTCCTTACGGTGAGAGGCTAGGAGGACAAAGGAGATCCAATCCCAAAGTGAGATTCCGAGGGAGAAGATCTCGAGCCAAGGAGATCCAAGGAGAGAGGTTGGACGATCCTTGCTTTGCATATCAAAAAAATCATAAAACAACCAAAAAGAAGTGGACGGACGGAACGATCACCGGTGGATCCTCGCGCTCAACCGACGAAGAGCGCATCATGTTCCCTGTTATCTCTAGCAGTTTCTGATCTGTATCTGGCGAATTTTGTAAACCTGTCGGATCTGTGCTTGTTTGTAACCCTCCCTGGACTACCACCTGCTGTTTCTCTATTGTCCCACTTTCTGTACAGATCATGGCTGCCTTCTGACTTTGTTCCTCTGATAATAGTTCTTCTATTGACTCCATAATCTGCTTTTCAATTAGTGTAGCTTCTGTCTCTACAACATCAGGCGCTTGCTTAACAATCTGGACCGTGTTATCCTGTAGTTCCCCTTGGACTGTATTTTGCTGTTCCATCGATTTCTCGCTTTTTTTACAAATATCAATCTCCATCTGTGCAGTCCCTGTAGATGAGCTATCATGTCCTTGATTGCTCTTAATCACTCCCTGATCTTTAACCTCATTCTTTCCCTCTTGTGCTGAACTACATCCTGAATTTCCATCTCCAGTTGTCTTTTCTTGATTTTTTTTTCTTTGGCACATATTATAGTTGATGATCCTTAGACATGTTGGTAGTACTCACCCTTCCTCCTAACTCCTGGACCATTATTTGTTTGCCCTTATTCACCTTTATCTCTTTCTGAGGCCTTTCTTTCTCCTGGGTTTTTTGAGCTTCTCCTTCAGTTCCTGAATCAGCAGTACCGTTCTTGCTCTTTCCCTCTGTGCCCGCCCCTGCTTGCCCTTCTTTAACATCCTTACATTCCTCTGTTCTATGGCTAAAATCCGTGCAGTGTTGACAAAATTTTGGCTCAAACTCGTACACAATGTTACATTTAAAGCCGTCTCCATCTTCATACATTATTGTCACATCACGTGTTATCCATTTAATGAAATTCAGTTCAACTAGGACTCTTGCATAGGTATTCTTTTTCTTCAATTCTGTTATTGGATCCATATACAAGGGCATTCCTAGTTTTGAAGCAACCCTGCTCAATATATCCTCAGTCCAGTACGTTTTTGGTAGACCGAAAACTCTTGCCCACAAATGCATAATAGCACGACATTCCCTTCCAAAAGCAAATCTATATGGAATGATTTTCAAAAGTAAAGGCCTATCAAAAATAAGATACGGCCCCTCCAATAAAACCTTATCTCTAGCTGCAGCACTATCAAAATTGAAGAAAAGCCAACCCCCCTCTGCTTGATATGACGATTTTACACCCCATGCCTTTCGAATCTCATTTATAGCTTTATGCCCTGAAAACCGTCCCACGTACCGTCCTAATAAACAGAAACCCCATACTTGTTCAGTTGGAAGTGCATCTTTCTTCTTCAGGATTATCGGTCCTTCATCAATGAATTGCAGTTTTTTCCCCACACCCGCATTCACATGTGCTTTTGGTGGTCCTTTTTTCCAAGCATTTCTTTTCTCCTCAGCCTTCCCGGTCTTTCTAGTTTCCAAAGAAGGGAAATTTTCTTGATATTCTTTCTTTTTATCCTTTGTAAAATCTACAGCTGTAGACGAAATTGTTGGTTCTTTTGAACTACTACCAGTCCCCTGTTCTTGAATATTACTATCAGTGTTGTGAGTTGAGATGACAGTACTGTTCCCCTCTTTATTCAGCTCTTCATTACTTTTCAGTTCTGAATCTAGTGTACTTGTGACTTCCACAAATTCTTTGTCTTCTTCCGAGCCCGGAACCATTACCACTTCAACCATACCCTTTGCCTTCTCATCAATACAGACGATCTGAGTTTGCCCAGGTTTCATATAATCAGCACTGTACACAATAATATCCCGACAAAAATTCTCACATAAATTTGGTCCCCATACTCATCTGTTTTTGTATATCAGTAACCTGTGGTGTGGTGTGAGAAACCACCACAACATCCATACTAGAGAAGATAAAACTGCAAAACCTATAAACTAGGAAATCCCAGGTCCACCTCTGGGTAAACGAAGACAAAATCCCAGCTCCAAACTGGTGTAAACGAAAACGAACCCCAGCTCCACACTGGTGTAAACGAAGGAGAGAGAAGACTTACAGTGATCTCCTGCACTTAGTGCGAGCTCTCAAAAAAAAAAAGAAAATAGAGATGAAACACACACCAGATTCAAAGTGCAAATAGTCTTTTGGAACTGCTTCCAGCGTCTTCATTAATTGATAAGGTAGAAATTTGCGAGTTTTTAAATGACGATGATTCCCACTGCACACTTGAAGACGAAACAAGTCACTGTTCACTTGCAAAACGAAGCAAAACTTCCAGCCGCTTCAGATTAATGATCAAACTTCAAAAAAGATTCTGAAATTGCGAGTTTCTGATTGAAGAGTGATGACTCCCACTACACGCTTGAAGCCGAAGCAAAACTGCCAGCCACTTTCAATTGACAATCAAACGTCAAAACGAATCAGAAATTGTGAGATTCGGAGTGAAGAAATCACACTCAATCTGCCACCCACTTAAGATCAAAATAAAACTGCACACTTAAAAGCTGTCAAAACAGAACTCAATATTAGAAATAAAAAACGATCAATCTGCCAGCCACTTAAACAACGATCAATCTCACAATTGTGAAATCTGAGTGTGCACACTTAAATTTGTGAGATTCTGGAATGATTCTGCGTTTTTGAATTTGAAATTGTGAAAGCCAGCCGCTTCAAACTGCTAAAATAAACGGTCAAACTTCACACTTGGAGTCACAAAAAAAAATTGCACGCTTGAAACAATGGTCAAACTTCAAACAACAATCAAACTGCACACTTAAAAGTCAAATAAAACTGCCAGCCACTTAAATTGACTAACAATTTTAATCAATCAAAGCAAAACTGCCCAAATCTGTCATTAGAACGATGATAAGGTCTGTCAAATCCAAAACCAAGACGATCGTCCTCCAGAACGAAAATGCGAGTTTATGAGTGAAGAGAAAGCTCCCACTGCACGCAAGATCGATGTAGAAACTCAGTATCGATAGGAATATTGATGAAAATAATCGATTGAGCCCCTAACGAACTCAATCAATTAGAACAATGATAGGAAAGCTACATATTGGACGGGATCTTCTTCCAGACGAAACCAATTGGAATCGAACGAAACCAGACGAAACCAATTGGAATCGAACGAAACCAGACGAACTCAGTATCAAAAATCCCCAAATTGGAATCAGACGAAACTCAGTATCAATTACCCCCAAATAGAATCAGACGAAACTCAGTATCGAGGAGTTTACGATTCGAAATGAAGCCTTCCAACGAACAAGAACAAAATCGGCCTTATAAACCTCCAAATTACAAATTTCACTTCACGCTTGAATCAATTGGAGACAAATTTCTTGAAATCGTTTGAATCCAAGGAGAAATTTTCAGTATCAGTAACCCTAACAAGATCCTTCGGAAGTCGTCGATTGGAACCAAATACCAATTAAAACCACTTGGAATCAATTGAAAATCGATTGAAACCGATTATCGATTGACACCACACGGAATCAGTTAAAAACGATTGCAACCTTCGTCCAAATCGCCCAAGAAAAACTCACCAGACGTTTCCAGATGACGAAACCCCAAATCGTATATCACAAAAACCCCCAAATCTTACCTTCACAGCTCCGAAAAATTGATGGGACGAAGATAAGGTCTACCGAAGCCAGATCTGAGACGAAAACACGAGTTTACGAGTGGAGAGATAAGATCTCCCACTACACGCTTAGACTGAGGAAGATGATCTTTGAATTTCAGAAAACACTTCCAAATCGTCTTTCGAATTGAACGTCTTTTTGATTTTTAAGAAATAAAACTGAAAAGCAACGAAAATCACCAAAACTAACTTCGAATCCAGCAGCCAATTACTGTAGCTACAATAATCGATCTTACACACAAACGTAAATCATAAAATCATAAAATATCTCTCAAATTTGATTGTGAAAGGCTCAAAATTAGTCAACCAACGGCTAAACTAAAAGAGAGCTTTTCCCCACCCATGAGGGATATTTGATGAGGATTCGGGACAGGATGTCCGAAGGAGAGGCACCGCAGTTTATCATGGGAGCAAACGGGCTATTGAGACGTCAGGGACGTATTTGTGTACCGTCGGATCATGAGTTGAGAGAGCGTATTCTGCATGAGGCCCATTCCACACCTTACTCAGTGCACTCAGGCGCGAGTAAGATGTACGAGGACATTAGGGGATCTTATTGGTGGGGCGGGCTTAAGCCAGATGTGGCTAGATATGTGGCCCGATGCGCGACCTGCCAGCAGGTCAAGATCGACCACCAGAGACCCGGAGGAGAGCTTCACCCACTGCCCGTGCCGCAGTGGAAGTGGGAGGACATATCCATGGACTTCGTGACCGGTCTGATACCGAGTAGGAGCTTTGACGCGATATGGGTGGTAGTAGACCGGCTGACGAAGACCGCACGTTTCATTCCTATACGGGAAACGTGGCCGGTGAGTCGTTTAGCCGAGGAGTTTACCCGTCAGATTGTGAGACTACATGGAGTACCGAGGACCATCATCTCGGACAAGGACCGAGGGAGCGTCCATTGGAGCTAGTACCGAGGGAGTTGAGGGAGCGTCCATTGGAGCTACTGTATTTGGAGACTATGTACGACGAGTTGAGGAGGCATTTCGGACTGGAGCACCACCTCCCGCACCACCAGTGCCTGCACCTGCACCAGTGAGATCAGCTGAGGTCACAGAGAGGGTGACCCAGGTTCGGGCTGCACCAAAGATAGTAGCACCGGCAGTGGCTGCACCCGAGCTAGTTGTGGAGGTTGCTAGGCCGAGAGACGAGCCGAGGTCTCCGAGACCTGATTCATGGTTGAAGGCTTTCAACCAGCAGCATGTACCCTACTTCGACGGGAAGGTAGGGTTAGAGGTGGAGCACTGGATTGGGCACGTAGAGTCAGCCTTAGAGGCGATCCGTTGCCCAGAGGAGAGGCATTTGGAGATAGTTCAGACACTGTTTCGAGAGCAGGCCCAGTACTTGTGGAGGACAGTTAGAGGCGGTGTGACCAGGATGGATCAGCTGTTGAGCCTCGTCAGGGAGACCTTTTGCCCAGCTTCACTGAGGAGTGACAGAGTCCAGGATTTCCTGGAGGCAGGATTCGAGGACGTCCCATTCATTGAGGCAATTAGGCAATTTCGGGCAGAGTTAGCCTTGTTGGGACCCTCTGCACCCCCAGCAGACCAGCATGTCTATCTCTTTTCCAGGAGACTGAGGGAGTCCACCCGTGCTTACCTTGCGGGATTCCGTTGTACCTCACTAGCGGAGTACCAGGACCGGGCTTCGGCCTATGAGAGAGACCGTCTTGGGTCTAGGAGAGCAGCACAGTCCGGGAGACCGGACAAGAGACAGAGGACGGCACCAGCTGGGTCAGGGGTCGGAGCGACAAGTCAGGGACGTTTTGGTCCTCATCCGTCGAGACCGGCATCCGACGGAGGACTTCAATGTTACGGTTATGGAGGGTATGGACATACGAAGAAGACATGTAGGAAGCCGCCAGTGACTTGTTTCACTTTTGGTCAGATGGGTCACCGAGCTGCTTTTTGCCGTCAAGGCAAGTCCCGGTCACAGTAGGGTTCTTCGTCTGCTGGTATAGCAGGGGGCAGTCAGAGGCCGCCCCAGTATCAGGCACAGGGCTCTCAGCAGAGGAGCCAGGGTCAGGGTCAGACCCGCACTCAGGGATCCGCTCAGGGACAGGGCCGAGGTAGAGGCCGTGGTGGAGGTACTCAGGAGACCAGAGGCACACATGCCAAGGTATTCGAGCTGAGGAGTGCTGTTGATTCTCCAGCGCCGGCAGCCCCAGGTACTATTCAGATTCACGGTTTTTCGGTCCGAGTTTTATTTGATACGGGTGCTACGCACTCATTTATATCCGATGATTGTGTAGCTAGGTTGTCCTTAGCTACGATAGAGGGGAGACCCTTCATTATAGGGTTACCCGATGGGGGTAGGGTTAGTGGTACCCGAGAGGTACGCGGTTGCCGCATTCGTTTGGGAAACCGAGATTGGTTAGCCGACTTCTTTGTCATGCACTTAGTGCATGAAGAAGTCATCATGAGGATGGATTGGATGGACCGCCATCATGCCGTTTTGGACATCAGCCGGAAGACCGTGATGATTTCCACAGAGACGGGGCAGGAGGTGATTTTCCGAGGTTGGGACCTCGGGAAAGCCGGTACAGTCATTAGCGCCGTTCGAGCTGCTAGACTTATTTGGCAGGGATGTGAGGCCTTCTGGTGTTATGCCATGAAGGAGGAGGAGACGGGACCATCACTAGAGGAGATCCTTGTGGCATGCGAGTTCGAGGACGTTTTCGGGGAGCCACCTGGGCTACAACCGCAGAGGAACGTTGACTTCACTATTGAGTTGGAGCCCGACACTAGGCCGATCTCCAAGGCTCCATACCGCATGGCGCCGATCGAGTTGTTGGAGCTGAAGAAGCAGCTCGAGGAGTTAGCCGATAGGGGTTCCATACGCCCGAGCGTTTCCCCTTGGGGTGCACCGGTCCTCTTCATTAAGAAGAAGGACGGATCTTTGAGGTTATGTATCGATTACCGGGAGTTGAACAAAGTCAGCGTCAAGAACAAGTACCCGTTACCGCGCATTGATGATTTGTTGGACCAGTTGCAGGAATCCTCCGTATTTTCACGTACTGATTTGAGGTCGGTATACCACCAGCTTAAGGTGAGAGATGAGGACATACCGAAGACGGCATTCAGGACGAGATACGGCCACTATGAGTTTGTCGTGATGCCATTCGGGCTCACGAATGCACCTGCCGTCTTCATGGAGTTGATGAACGGCATCTTCATCGACTTCTTGGACCAGTTCGTGGTGGTATTTATTGACGACATTTTAGTCTACTCCCGGAGTAGGGAGGAGCATGAGGGACACCTGAGGACGGTACTTCGAGTCCTCCAGGATAGAGAGCTTTACGCTAAGCTCTCTAAGTGTGAGTTTTGGATGTCCGAGGTGGCATTTTTGGGACATATAGTTTCCGCCGAGGGTGTCATGGTCGACCCGGCGAAGATAGAGTCTGTTTCCTCATGGCCGCCTCCTAGGACGGTCAAGGAGGTGCGCAGTTTCTTGGGCTTAGCGGGATACTACCGCCGTTTTGTTGAGGGTTTCTCCGTGATTGCACGACCGCTCACTTCCTTGCTGAGGAAGTCTACCAGGTTCGTCTGGTCCGAGCCTTGCCAGCGCAGCTTTGAGGAGCTGAAGAGGAGGTTGACCTCCGCTCTTGTGTTAGCCCAGCCTGAGGGCATAGAGGACTTTGTGGTATATAGCGACACCTCCAAGCTACGCTTGGGGTGCGTCTTGATGCAGAGGGGTAGGGTTATTGCGTACGCTTCTCGGCAGCTGAAGCCGTACGAGGAGAACTACCCTACCCATGATCTCGAGCTAGCGGCAGTGATTCACGCCCTGAAGATCTGGCGACACTACTTGTACGGGGCTACGTGCCAGATCTTCACAGACCATAAGAGTCTGAAGTATATATTCACTCAGCGGGAGTTGAATAACCGCCAGAGGAGATGGTTGGAGCTCATCAACGACTTTGACTTGGAGATTTTATACCATCCCGGGAAGGCGAACGTAGTCGCCGATGCTTTGAGTAGGAGGACACCTCGGGAGGAGGTGATAGCTCGACTTACGGTTCAGCCTCAGCTGCAGAGGGATTTGATGGGCTTAGAGTTGGATATCCGGTTTCCGGGTACGGACGGTCGTTTGTCCGAGTTAGAGGTGTTACCTGACCTGTCCGGCGAGATCATGCAGAAGCAGGAGGGATGTCCCCTTTTGATGAGGATCAGGGACAAGATGTCCCGAGGAGAGGCACCACAGTTTGTCACGGGGGAAGATGGGCTATTGAGACGTCAGGGACGTATTTGTGTACCGTCAGATCAGGAGGTGAGAGAGTGGATTTTGCACAAGGCCCATTCCACACCTTACTCAGTGCACCCAAGCGCGAGTAAGATGTACCAGGACCTTAGGAGATCCTATTGGTGGGGCGGGCTCAAGCCCGATGTAGCTAGATATGTGGCCCGATGCGCGACCTGCCAGCAGGTCAAGATCGACCCACCATAGACCCGGAGGAGAGCTTCACCCACTGCCCGTGCCGCAGTGGAAGTGGGAGGACATATCTATGGACTTCGTGACCGGCCTGAGACCTAGTAGGAGCTTTGACGCGATATGGGTGGTAGTAGACCGGCTGACGAAGACTGCACGTTTCATTCCTATACGGGAAACGTGGCCGGTGGGTCGTTTAGCCGAGGAGTTTACCCGTCAGATTGTGAGACTACATGGAGTCCCGAGGACCATCATCTCGGACAGGGACGGGCGTTTTACCTCAAGGTTCTGGCAGCAGGTACACGCCGCCCTAGGTTCGAGTCTCCATTTCACCACCGCATACCATCCTCAGATCGACGGCCAGTCCGAGCGGACTATTCAGACATTAGAGGATATGCTACGAGCATGCGTACTAGACTGGGGTCACGTATGGCCAGATCATCTCCCGTTGGTCGAGTTTTTGTATAATAACAGCTGGCACGCGTCGATTGGGATGACACCTTTTGAGGCATTGTACGGACGGAGATGCCGTACTCCCTTATGTTGGGACGAGCCCGGGGCTCTAGTGTCGTAGCTCCGGACCAGGTACAGGACGACATGGCCAGAGTCGCTTTGATTCGGGAGAGGATGTTGGCTGCGCAGAGCCGTCAGAGGTCGTATGTGGATAGGAGGCGTAGACCTCTCGAGTTCAGGGTAGGAGCTCAGGTCTGGTTGAGGGTATCACCGACACGGGGCGTCAGAAGATTCGGCATTAAGGGGAAGTTAGGCCCCCGATATGTCGGACCATTTGAGATCTTGGAGAGAGTCGGTGAGGTGGCATACCGGTTTGCATTGCCACCGCGGTTGGAGGGTATACACCCGGTCTTTCATGTCTCTCAGTTGAGGGAGTACATACATGACACGAGACACGTCATTAGTCATGAGGACCTAGTGGTCGAGCCGGACCACACTTTCGCAGAGCACCCGATAGCGGTCTTAGAGCGGAGTACGAGACGCCTTCGATCGAAGGAGATACCGATGCTGAGGATCCAGTGGTCGAGGCGAGGAGCCGACGAGGCTACATGGGAGACGGAGGATAGTATCCGGAGGAACTATCCCGAGTTTTATGCAGACCTAGCGACATCGATAGGACCGTCGGGTTAGTCCCGAGATTTTACTTGTTTGCTTTACATGTTATGTGATTTGGTTTGAATTATGAGTACCTTGCGAGGTCGTGATATGATTTATATACATGGACTTGATCTAGAGCCGATAGTTGACGTTTTATGAGTTTTACGGGTTACGAGACGGGAATGTTGGAGAGTGTTGGGTTTAGCAAGTTTCGGGACAAAACTTGTTTTTACGGGGGTTAGTTGTAACGTCCGAGAATTTTTAGAAATAAATATATCTTTTTATTTCTCCTTCCGTAAATTATTTTACGGAATTGTTCGGAAAATAGTTGACCCGTAAACCCGTAAATAAATTTTACGGGAATGTCGGAAAGTATTCCGACCCGTAAACATCCGTTACGGAATTATTTTACGAGTTTGGAACCCGTCCCATTATTGGTTCTTTTTATTTTCCTCTCCCTTTCCACCTCAAAATGGGCCCCACGCCATGTTGGCGACACGTCGCCCGGGGCCCACCGCCACGCTGGCCTTCTTTTCTTTTCTTCTTTTTCTTTTTCTTTCCCGCGGCTCTTGGTTTGGACCAGCCTGCGTTGCCGCCCGCCTACCTCCCCGCCTACGCCTGCAGGAGCACTTTGCCGCCCGCCTAGCCGCGCCTAGGCCTGCAGCCATGCCCCCCAACCTACCCGACCCCTCGGTCCAGGCTGCTCCCTCCTTCTCCCAACAGTGACCACCTCCCTCCCACACTCCACGCCCTGCTGCTCCCCTCTCTTCTTTCCCTCTCCCGTCCCACTCATTCTCCCACGAACACCTCCTTGCCGCCACCGGAGCAGGCCCCTCTTCTCTTCTCGCTCCCACCGTGCCCGGCTCACCTCCATCTTCTCTCTCTCTCCCTCCTGCGCGAGCCGCCACCACAGTCCGCAGATCTGGAGCAAGCCGCCGCTGCTGCTGCCTTGCCCCTCCACTACCTGCGCCGTCCGCTGCTCGAGCCACCGGGGAGCCACTCACCACCTCCTCCTCTCCTGCAGCCTACCTTCTCCGGATCGAGCCACATACATCTTACCTTCCTCCTTCTCCTTTGCTGTCGCCGGAGAAAGGCTGCCACCGGGAGCTAAGCCACTGCCGGCCACCTGCAGCACCACCGAGGAAGCCCCTGCCGCCTTGCCCTCGCCGGAGAAGCCGTGACGCCCCCGGGAACCACTGTAGAAACGGCCGGCCTTCCTTTCCCGGAAATTACAGTCGCCCCCCTCTTTTGGTACAATTACAATTCTGACCCTCAGCTTTTGGTTAATTACAAATTATGCCCAGTTTTGTAATAATTACAGTTTTGACCCCTATGCTTTAGGAAATGCAGATTTGCCCCGGAAAAATACGTTATCGAGTTTTTAACCTCGGAATTTAGGAACGAATTTATATTAGGTCGATATATAATATTTGATGATCAATTTAGCGTATGGGCTAAATTGGGTAGTTTCATGCTAGGTCCGGATCCCGATAAAAAGCCACGAATTCATATCGATCTAGTTATGTTCCGTAGTATCATGATAGGTTGGAATTTGCATAACTTAGTGGAAATGCCAAGTAGCGGCTTTTGAGACCTTAGGAGAATGTGAAGAGCGTTTTTAGACCTCGTTAGCTTTTACGTCGTTTTGACGGTAATTATGGTAGACTCTAGGATGCAGTCCTAGAATGCGAGTCAAATGATCCTGCGTAGATCATTTGTGTAGAAGTCCTAGACTTCTCGAGTTGAGCGGGTTTTTATGGATACCTTGTTCTGAACAGGTTGAGTGCTTCCTCCCGAGGGAAGCGAGAGCGTTTGGACGAGGTAAGTCTCCGGACTTACTTAGCTCGTATTTTATGTATTAGTATTGTTGTGTGTTTGGTGGTGTGTGTTTATGTTATGTTATAACTTTTAAAACGGTAATTAGGACCACCGACCCTATATGTTTATATTGGCCCAAGTGTATGAGAACGGGCGGTGACAATACTGCCTAGCCTATAGTGAGGTCTAGGGGATTCTCGGCGACTAGCCCGCGGGTTAGATGGGCGGATGCATTCGCACCATTCCTTGCCGGTAAGTGGGGACCGAGGCGAGACCATTGGGGTCTCGTGTCACAAAAGACGTTGAACTAGAATGGAATACGACTTAATAATAATAAAAGATAAGAAATCGGACTTGTGTGATTTATGTTTTGTGTTATGGATGTGTTTGTGCCTTCACCGCTTTCATAATATCTAGAATATGAGCTAACGGTTTTAAACCGTTATGCAGTTGACTTGCAGGTTAGAGATGCCGCCAAGTGAGGTGGAGGAGTGGACAGCCGGGGTCTCTGTACATTATAGGACGGGGATGTTTTGAGTCATATTTCATGTTGTCATTTATGGATATTGTCGTATGTTTAGAATTCGGATCTATTTACGTTGTTTTGAGAACTCGGCTGAGTTTCCAAGTTGTAGTTTCGTACTTTTCGATTCCGCATACATTAAAAACATATTTGAGTTTTCGCCTTTATTTGTGCCATGTTGGAAGGTCCGGTGAAATTGTTGTCAGGCTAAGGGTCGGGACCCATTGTGAGGTCTCACCCAGTAACACCCCGAGTCCCGCGGATTTGGGGTGTTACGGTATATATCCAAACAATCTCTTTTCTTTTTTTTTTTTTAATTCCCTCTTCAGCCTCTAAAGCCAAAGCCCAAATGGCCTTGTTGGGCTCGGGTGGCCAAGGAGCCAAATGGGCACCCTACCGGCCCACTAACTCACCAGTCTCCTTTTCTTTGCCCTCCTAGATCACGTACTCATGATTGGGCCTAACGAAGAATCAGGCCGACGACCTCACGCCGAGTCGTCTTCTACCTCGCCCCTCCGTCCTTCATCGTTAATGGCAGTTACGAGCATTGAACAGAGGCGTTGAAGCCATTAATGTAGGACATTGAAGACAAGATTAACTCCCTGGACGCCTCCTCTTCACCATCTCCTCGACTAGGACTCGGCCGATTCACCGTCTTCGACCTTCACACCTCCCCGCTACCTCCCCTCTGCAACTCTGGAGTTCTCTCCCTTTGCGTTTCTCGAGCACTCCCTCTATCTCGTCTCCTGCACTGCATTCCACCCTCTGACCTACCTGCTTCGAGCCACCAGAGTACATCGATAACCTCACCGTCCTGAGAGCCGCAGATCAGCAGCTAGCCAGCTACCGCTGCACGCCGCCAAGGGATCTCGTCGCCGTCGTACCTCGTCGTCCATTGAACTACCAAGGAAGGTATCGTCTTCTTCACTCCTTGATGAATATGAATGAGAAGAATAGGGCCGTGATTTTACGATTTCTCGAACCCAAGATCTGGAAACAAACAAGAATGTGGTGGTTGTGTTGGACAGGCCTTGAAACCAGAACGGGTATTAGTGAGTAATATTACACTTTGTGTAGTCTAGACGGACCGAACCCAGGATCACGGGTAAACCAATTTGAGCCAAATAAACCGTGGGTAATTTTGCTACGCGTAGGGATCGAACACGGGACCATTCGATCACCAATAGACACCAACTGGAGCCATTTTATCTGCAATTCGACTCGACCTGATCCGGTTAGACCCGAACTCATTCTAATTTCGTTAATTTATTTTTTCGTGTTAATTAATAATTTAGATCATAAATTACTAATTGATCGTTTGTCGTAATAACACCATGAATTAATTTAGGATAGAGGTTAATATTGGGTAACGTTGAAAGGACCGATAGTCGCAGAATTTGCTAGAGGAACCGGAATTGTTGGATTTATCAAATTTGAGGAAATGTATTATTAGAACCGAACCGCCCAACCTCGCTAATTTAATTTCCGCTAAACTAATTTCTGATGATAAATAATTAATTATAAAATTATTCTAATTAATTTAAATGTGAGGTTTATGTTGCTAGAAAAGTAATTTAGTAGAATGATGTTGGATAATTATTCTTAGAACGTTGGAACTAGGAAGATGTGAGAAGTGTTATATTAGTGGAACCGGAATGATAACCATGAGATAGATATGTAACTATATAAGATAGACGGAATATGAGACGCCCGAGATAGCGGGACGTTAGTGAAAGGATTATGCGGATGATTGAAGAACTTGAAACGTATGTATAGAACCCGAACAAAAGGGTTGAATAATGTCAGGGTATCGATGCTAGATATCATACCCATATTATGTTAGAATGATAAGTCGAATAGTACTAAGGGTTGAACTCGTGCTAATGATGGATAAATGTGGAACAGGATAATCGGATCTCTGGCTGGAAAGATCACGAGACGTTGAGACCAGTACTGATAAGGTGAGTTCGTAGGACTCACTTAGCTTCCGTTTAATACTGAGTGTGCATTAAAGTTGTGTGTGTTATTCTTGTGAAATAAAATGAACGAATTAGATCACTGTACTTTAATTATAAGAGAGGCACAAGTGTATGATAACGTGCCGTAACCGTCGGTCCGGGCCAATGGTGCCGGAGGATTGCCCCGCGACCAGTCCAGCAGTGTATACGGGGGAGATGCATCAAAACCATTCCTACCGGTAAACGGGGACGGGGGCAAGAGTCGGGAGACTCTTGTGTTACAAGCAAAAGTTGGAAAATAGAATGACTCGATTCACGTAATGAAAGATAATGAACTGGGACATTGTGTGTTGCATCCTGAGTGATTTACCGTACTTCCTTATGTGCGTGTGTGTGCTTTAATGACCTTAGTATTAGAATTGTAGCTAATGGTTTTACTGTGTTGTTAGGTATTTGCAGGATAGATCTCTACCGAGAAATCGGGAGTGGAGTAGTCAGCCGGGTTTCCGTACTAGGAGTTTGGGTGTATGTTGGGTTTATAAGTATGTTTATTTATTTTATTACAGTAAAGTTTATTTAGTTAACGGTTGGCTGATGTACGAGTCTAGAGTCAGTCTGAGTTAAATACTTATTTGTGAAAGGATTTGATTTAGAAATATTTGTGTCTTGTTGCAAGATCCGACGTTGTCGACGTCAATCTAAGGCCGGGACCCACTATGAGGTCCTAGCCAGTAACGCTCCGAGTTCTCAGAATTCGGGGTGTTACATTAGGTTGACGTCAATAACTTCGGATCTTGCAACAAGACACAAATATTTTAAATACAAATTATTTCAAGATATGTAAATGACTCGACTAACTCTAGACCCGTACATCAGCTAATTGTTAAATAAACAAACTCTATTGTAATAACATATATAAAAACTATATTATATACACCAACTCCCAAACTCCTTGTACGGAAACCCGACTGACCACTCCACTCCCGATTTCTCGGTAGAGCAAGTATTACTAAATTGCAGCGAACCCATAGTGTATGGATCATATGTAGTAGAGCAAGTATAACAAGGTCGAACACTAGGACTTGGGGATTCAATTTGCAATAATGATTAATTATAGTGTAATTCTAGAATAAGAAAATAGGTTGAAAAAGAAAGGGAAAGAAATCAAAAGTTTTGGAAAAGGTTTTGGAAATGTTCGCAATTGAATAACAATCCAATTGAAAACAGTTTATAAAACAAGAGAAAAGACAATCAATGAAAGGGGAAATGGATTCCAAGAATTCAAGGTTATTGTTTATGGCACATCGACTCAAGATAATTCAAAAGATTTATGGAAGAAAAGCTACAGGGATGAACGTTTCTAGACTGATGGTCTATATCGGGTAAGTCTCAAGACCATCTAATCTCAATCCTAACTAACTATTATCGGGTAAGTCTCAAGGTAGTTAGGAAGAAATTTACTACAAACCAGATTATCCAACTAAGTATCAAGTAAACCTTTACTGGGGAAGTTTCAGGAATTACCTAACTTAGAAAGCAATCAGATACATTCAGTCCAATAAATGTTTCACCTTTATTACCTATGGTTAATCTACTTATGTATCCAAGAGGAATTTCACCGGGTAGGTCTCAATTCCAACTCAGGTTACTATATTAGAAGGTTCTACTCTAGATCTTTCTCCAAATCAATCATTAGGATTTCTAGCAATTCAAACCAATTCTAAAGCACAATCTATTCCATCATAATCCAAGCATAAACAAATCCCTATCAACCTTGGAATCACAATAGTTCTAGCTAAGAATCATCATAATAAATTCAGCAATCAAGTCTAAGGAAAACAAGAAATTCATGGAATAACAAAGTAAAGAAGAGAAAGTACTCAACTTGAATAACTGCTATTCCAATGAAATAAATGTCTTCCCAATTGTATCCGAACAAAAGCTGAATGTAAAAGTCTGAATCTTTTAACTTAACTATGAAGAACGATGAATGATTTGGAAATGGTTGTTTGGAAATAGAACGATGTAAAATGGATGTAAAACCCCAGATCCCCAAGAATGAATCTAGGGCTTCCTTTTATACACAAACCTTGCCAAAAGACGTTTGGCCGAAAAGGAAACAACACGTAAATAAAATATGACGTTCAGGACGAAATCTCGGCCGAGATTGGGTCGTATCGGGGTCGAGATTCTTCAACATAACGGATCTCGGTCGAGGTCGTGAGGGATCTCGGCCGAGATTACTCAACAAGAGCTTGAGTCACGGGCCGAGATCTTCCTATCTCGACCGAGATGGCTCCTTGGTAGTTCTTCATGTCCTTAGCTTGATTCCTAGCCCTTTCCATAGCTCGTATGGTCGCTCCTAAGCATCCACTCCGAGGCTCGATCCTCAGATGCATCGTTTTAGCTCTGAAATGTGCCAAATCACCTACAATGAACCAAATAGTGTGTGTAGACATCTATTCTTGTAAAGTAGAACTAAACAAGTGTTCGTTGGTTTTACCACCCTATAATTTCCTATCAAAATAGATAGAAACCCATAGGGTAGCAAAACAACGAGTCTGCTTTAAATTTATAATCTCACAATATCTACTCTATAATGTGGCGAACTCACAATGTATGGATCAATCGCAATATGAGTAAGTATTCCAAGGTCGATCACAGGGACTAAGTTAGATGAAAGTGAAACTGATCTAAAATAGTATAAATCTAAAATAAAAAGGGGATTGGAAAAGATGAGGGAAAAAAGGATCAAAAAGGTTGGAGAAGATGTGGTGGATTCGCAATCAATTTGTCACTAATTGATTGAAAATCAAATAACAAACTAATGAATATATATGGAAAGAAATGTAGTTTCAAGGATTTCAGATCATTATTTATACACATTGGACTTAAGATTATATAGATTCTCACGTGGCATATATCTAAGGTTGAAGAGCTCAGGGATAAATGTTTCTTAACCAATGTTCTTTTACAGTTACGTTTCAAAAACATAAAGGTCCGCAGTCTAATAGATATTGCTTTCAAGGTAAAGAGGGAGATATAAATAAATAAACCTTATTCTTTCAATTACGGAATCCAATAACCCTTTATAGTTACATCTCAGGAATTATTGCCTCAAAGGAAGGAATAATTGCACATTACATCCAATAAAGGTTAAACGTTTATTACCTACGAACATGTTCTCTTATGTATCTAAGAAGGAATATCTCAGTTACGACTCAATTCCTACTTAGGTTGAAGTGGTTTAGATCAATTCTAAACCTGCCAAAAACCAAACATTTCCATAGGATTTAAAGCGATTTACACAACCTATTATAAAGAACAATTAATCCATCATAGTCCAAGGTATAAACAAATCTCTAATACCTTGGAACCAACAAAGGTTTCTAGCCAACAATATTCATATCAAAACCTGAAATCAATTCAATAAAGGAAAGCACACAAATGAAATAGGAAAAAGAGATGAAGAAAGTACCCAACTTTATTGAATCTCAAAAAAAACTATCTCAATCTTGCCAATCGTATCTCAAATCTCTAAACAAACTAAAAAGACTGAATCTTCCTTCCTAAACTAATCTAACAATGGTGAAAACTGAGCAAAGAAGAAAGGTAGGAGAAGAATTCTCCTTCTAACAATCGAGCCTAAACAAACTTCTAATTTATCAACGGATAATAGAGCACACACCGAACCCCCCTGAACACATTTGGAACCCTACTTTTATAACCTAAGACCTATCAAAAGACGCGAGATGGGCTAAAAAGTTCGAAATAAAATAAAATCGACGTTCAGGGAAGAAATCTCGGTCTGGATCTCGGCCGAGATGTGTAACAGTCGGGGCCGAGATTTCGACTTCGTACTTCAGCGTCATGGGCATCTCGATCAAGTCACCATAGATCAAGACCGAGATGGAGGCTGACAGATACTCCCAACCTCGACTGAGGTACATGGATCTCGGCCGAGATGTTCTTCATCTCGGGAACTTGGTCTCGTTTGCTCCAAAATCGTTCTCTTCTCCTTTCCTATGCTCGTATGATTGCTCCTAAGCATCCACTCGGAGGCTTGATCCTCAAATGCATCGTTTTAGCTCCGAAACACGCCAAAATACCTACAAAATCACCAAAAGAGTGTGTAGACATCTATACTTGCAAAGTAACACTAAACAAGCATAAAAGACACAAACTAAGGCTAAAACATGCATGCAGAAAGGGAAAAACTACCTATATGATCATCTAAACTAGGTCGATAAATCATGTTATCAACTAGCATAAAGAACACAAACTAAGGCTAAAACATGCATGCGAAAAGGAAAAATATACCTAAATGCATATCTAAACTAGGTCGATAAATCATGTTATCATCACTTGTTGATTTTGTTGAGCATCACGTTGAATTGGTGGCATATGAGTCGACTGTTGAAGTTGTAGGGAAGGCCGAGGTTATTGCTGAATCTCGTAGCCTACAGGTAGCTGAGGATGCATGTTATATTTGTCCCCTCATCTCTTGACTAATGATGATTTTATTGACTGTTTTATCATTAGGAGAGCTTTAAGCATTCTACCTTATATAGATGAAAACAATCAAAGAGAAAACTTGTTCCATACTCGTTGTTTGGTCCAGGAAAGATTACGTAATATGATCATTGATAATGGAAGCTACAACAACTTGGTTAGTAATGAGGTTGTTAGAAAATTGGAATTAGGCCCCGTTCAACATCCACGACCTTACAAGCTTGGATGGATGAACGATTGTGAAGAAATCAGGATCAACCGACAGGCCAACATCACGTTCAAGATTGGCGCCTATGAGGACACAATCCTATGTGACATTGTGCCTATGCATGCCTGTCACATCTTACTTGGGCAACCTTGAGAGTATGATAGAGTTGTAACTCATAAAGGGAAAACTAACCGATATTGTAACACCCCAAATCCGTAGGACTCAAGGCACTACTGGGCTAGGATCTCACAATGGATCCTGACCCTAGCCTGACAACAAGTTCACTGGATCTTACAACAAGGCACAGATAGATTAAAAGAAAACATCAAACTGTATATATATACATATCAAAAGGTAATACAGAAGAACCGCTGAGTACAAACCAAAACATATATCCGTACATCATAAATATCCCATATCCCACGTATAAACCCAATGTACGGAGCCCTCAGCGGATCACCCCATCTGGATCACTCTGCAGCTCTCCTAACCTACAAAGGATCTACAACACGGTATAAAACCATTAGCTAACTATACACATATATATAGAAGATGCATAAGCACAAACACAAGTCAGGGAATATTAACACATCATCATGCTATCACACATTTACCCGGTTTATTATCTTTATAACGTCCAACACTCAAATCGTATATATAATATGAATATATGTGACACGAGGAATATAACCCTCGCCTCTCGGTGTTGTTACCAGCTGGAGTGGTAATCTGGGAACACTTCCCGTATACCCTATGGGAGTGGAGAAAGTTCCCCTCCCGTTTACCAGATCTGGCTTATCTGCAGAGAACCTCCTCGTCTTCACGCGGGATGACAGGGTAAGGCTGTCACAACCCTACAATGGGCGGTCGCTAAACCATAGGTCGGTAATCATCACAACGCATGCTATCAAGCATATATCACACACCACTCATACATACATCCAATATAAGGATGGAAACTAAGTAAGTCCTATGGACTTACCTCAACCTCAGAAGTAGTCTCAACCCGATCAACTCCAACTCTGGAGAACAACACTGCCTAATGACAAGGCATAATGAGATGTTCCATCTCCTATCAAACAAAGGGGTTACACCTAGACCCAAGAGATCCATAAGGATCATATCAAATTTATAAACCTCAAAGCCATAACCGGCATATATCTATATCATACTCATCATCATTCTATCCTCATATACATACCTAGTATGCTACTAACCCGCTCATACTAGGAAAGGAAAGGATCTATACTACTCTAGGTAGATCCGGAACAAGACGCACCTGTGTGACAAGAGGGACGCAGGGGCGAAGCAAGGCAACTGCAGGCGCGGCGACACTCGGCCGCAGGCACGGTGACAGTGGCCGCAGGCAAACGCAGGCGCGGAAACACGCGGGCGCAAGCGCTGGGACCGTGGCCGCAGGGGCGGCGGCTTCCGGGCGCGGGTGCGGTGGCAGGGTCCCGCGGAGGCGGCGACGCTGAGGCGCAGGGACGGCGACGCTGCAAAACATAACCTCCCGACTTCTCTTCCACTCTTCATGTGATCAAATCACGTCTTCTTCATTCCATAGTCAAGCACATACATATACATACACATTCTAACATCAATAACACCTAGAACGTCTAATCCTAAGCTAAGGAAGATGGAATGGAATCAAAGAAGAAGAAAGGAGAAGCAAGAAGCTTACCACTGTTGTGGCCTATCCAAGGAATGATCACAACCAAAACATCAACTGGCTTCCAAGCTCAGCAACACACACATCATGTTCATCATCATCAACTACACAACACTTCTCTTCCAAACTCAAAGGAAATCAGGCCCAAGATCAAAGAGAGGAAAGGAGGGAAAGAAGGACGTGAGAAAGCTGGAGAAATGAAGAACCCTTGCTCAGCAAGCCAAGGGAAAGGCTAAGAAGGAAGAAAGGAAAGAGAGTAAAGCACGGATCAAGATTCAACAAAGTTGGCTGCAGTCGCAAGAAACCGCAGGGGCGGTTCCCTAAGCCGCAGGGGTGGCTCCCTGAGCCGCAGGGGCGGCTCCCTAAACCCGCAGGGGCGGCTAAGCCCAAACTCGGCTCTAGAAACTAAGGCTCTTACATCACACTCCCCTAAAAACAAGTTTCGTCCCGAAACTTGTGAAATCCTGAAACCACTCGGACTCTGAAGCCGAGGTATAACTCTCTCTATCGGAGGTATCACATCTCCGCACGGTGATATCAACCTATATAACTCTATAACCTCAAGCAAAGGCATGGAGGAACTCATCATCTCCAGCCACAAGATCATTATACTATCCAGGGCATAGAGGAAAAACATCTCTAGCCAAACTATCATCATATCACAAGGGCATAGAGGAAAAACATCTCTAGCCATACTATATCCACCAAAATAGCATGGAGGAATAACCATCTCCAGCTAAACCTAATCGTATCACAATAGCATGGAGGAAAGAACCATCTCTAGCTATAATCAATTGCACTAGCACAACAAGATCTAATAAGATCACACATCACATCATAGCTAGTACAAAAATAAACACATCATAGCATATAAGCACATAAACATAACACTCACCAAGATAGTACTAATATCTACTCGTCGATCCTATTGGTACATCTATCTCGGCATAAAACTTTGGATAGTTCCTTTGATTACTATCCTCAGTCTCCCATGTAGCCTCATCACGTCCTCGTCTCGACCACTGTATCCTCAGCATAGGAATGTCCTTCGAACGCAGGCGTCTCATACCTCGTTCTAGGACTGCAATCGGGTGCTCAACAAAGGAGTGATCTGGCTCAACCACCAAATCATCATAACTCACAATATGTCTCGGATCTGGTATGTACTCCCTCAGCTGAGACACGTGAAACATAGGGTGAACACCCTCTAATCACGGAGACAAAGCTAATCTGTATGTTGCACTCCCAACTCGGTCCAGAATCTCGAACGGTCCGACATATCGGGGGCTCAACTTCCCCTTAATGCCAAATCGTCTAACACCTCGTGTCGGAGACACTCCCAACCACACGTGGGTTCCTACTCTGAACTCTAGGGGTCTACGCTTCATATCTGCATAAGATTTATGACGGCTCTGTGTAGTCAGCATCCTCTCTCTAATCAGTGCTACACGAGCCACATCATCCTGAATCTGATCAGGTGTCAACCCACTAACACTGCTCGGCTCATCCCAACATAACGGAGTACGACATCTCTGTCCATACAGTGCCTCATATGGGGCCATCCCAATCGATGCATGTCAGCTGTTGTTGTACGAGAACTCAACTAGTGGGAGATGATCCGTCCACACTTGTCCCCAATCCAACACACAAGCTCGCAGCATATCCTCCAGTGTTTGAATGATCCTCTTTGACTGACCATCTGTCTGAGGATGGAACGCAGTAGTAAAATGCAAACTCGTCCCCAGGACAGTCTGAATCTACTGCCAGAACCTCAAGGTAAATCGTCCATCTCTATCTGAGACGATGGTCCTCGGTACACCATGGAGTCTCACTATCTGTCTAGTGTACTCCTCAGCTAATCTGCTCACCGGCCACGTTTCCCAAATAGGGATAAAATGTGCCGTCTTCGTTAGTCTATCCACTATAACCCAGATGGCATCAAAACTCCTACTCGGTCTCAGCCTAGTCACAAAGTCCATGGTGACGTCCTCCCACTTCCTCTGTGGAACATGCAGTGGATGGAGCTCACCTCCAGGTCTGCAATGCTCAATCTTGACCTGCTGACAGGTCGCACACTGTGCCACAAATCTGGCTACGTCGGGCTTCAGGCCTCCCCACCAATATGAACGTCTCAAATCCTGGTACATCTTACTCGTACCTGGGTGCACTGAATAAGGCGTACAGTGAGCCTCCTGTAATATCCTCTAATCGTATATATAAGAATATGAATATATGTGACACGAGGAATATAACCCTCGCCTCTCGGTACTGTTACCAGCTGGAGTGGTAATCTGGGAACACTTCCCCGTATACCCTATGGGAGTGGAGAAAGTGCCCGTCTCGTTTACCAGATCTGGCTTATCAGCAGAGAACCTCCCCGTCTCCATGCGGGATGACAGGGCAAGGCTGTCACAACCCTACAATGGGCGGTCCCTAAACCATAGGTCGGTAATCATCACAACGCATGATATAAAGCATATATCACACACCACTCATACACACATCCAATATAAGGATGGTAGCTAAGTAAGTCCTATGCACTTACCTCAACCTCAGAAGTAGTCTCAACCCGATCAACTCCAACTCTAGACAACAACACTACCTAATAACAAGGCATAATGAGATGTTACATCTCCTATCAAACAAAGGGGTCACACCTCCGGGGCTCCAGGACACGACGGCCGCGGGGGCGGCTCCCTTCCGCCGCGGGTGCGGCCGGCAGCGCCGTTGGGGGCGGCCTCTGGTTCCGCAGGGGCGGCTCTTGCTCCGCCGGGGCGCCAGGTTGACTCCGCGACTGCGTTTCTTCGACAGTAGGTTCCTCCTCTCCTTTCCTCTTCGTTCCTTCCTTAGTATTTATGTTGGATCATTTTAGTACATGCCTAGGATGGATCTAGAGTAGCTTGGAATGCCACTTAGTGGTTGTGAACCTAGGAGCAATTAAGGCTCGATGTAAGTGATGGATATGAGCATGTGAGCATGATGGACCTTCTAGGCGAGCTTGTGCCTCTTTGGTTGAGGATTACCTTGTGGAATTATGGACTGTTGTGGGCTGTTTCATGTGTGGAGAGTGTGATGAGTACTTGGGACCTAGGATGCATTCCTAGCTTGAGGGTTAGGTGATCTTGCATATATCACTAGAGTGAAGTCTAAGACTTCTTGAGCGTGAGTATGTATTGATATGCATATCTCTTGTGAGCAGGTTGTGGGCTTCCGCCTTAAGGAAGCAAGAGTGTGGTGACTTGAGTGTGGTGACGAGGTAAGTCTCCGGACTTACTTAGCTCGTATTTTATGTAGTAGCATTGATGTGTGTTTGGCGGTGTGTGTTTATGTTATGTTATAACAATAAACCGGTAATTAGGACCACCGACCTTATATGTATATGTTGGCCCAAGTGTATGATAACGGGCGGTGACATCACTACCTACGACCGAGTGAGTCTAGGAGGTTCTCGGCGACTAGCCCGGCGGGTCAGATGGCCGGGTGTATCCGTACCATTCTTTGCCGGTAAGTAGGGACCGAGGCGAGACCACGGTGGTCTCGTGTCACAAACCGAAGTTGAATTAAAACGGGATATGACTTAATAATATAAAGATAATAAACCAGACTTGTATGTTTTATGTTATGTGCTATGTATGTGTTTGTGCCTTCACCGCTTTTCTAATGCATAGAATATTAGCTAACGGTTTTAAACCGTTTGTGTAGATGACTTGCAGGTTAGGGATGCCGCCGAGTGAGGCGGAGGAGTGGACAGCCGGGGTCTCCGTACATTATAGGACGGGGGCGTTTTTGGGTTATGTTGCATATTGTTGTTCATGGATGTTGTCGTACGTTTAGACTTCGTATCAGGTTATGTTGTTTTCAGGACTCGGCTGAGTTTCCACGTTGTATTCTTACCTTTCAGTGTCTCGCATACATTATAAACGTTTTCGAGTTTTGCCTTTATTTGTGCCTTGTTGGTAGGTACGGTGAAATTGTTGTCAGGCTAAGGGTCGGGACCCATTGTGAGGTCTCGCCCGTAGCATCCCGAGTCCCGTGGATTTGGGGTGTTACAAAAGTGGTATCAGAGCCCTAGGTTTACAACAATGGCACTCGCAATCTTTTAAAGGCCGGATGAGGTATAAAACAGAACCCACACGGGTTCTGACTTTTCGTTTTCAAAATCATGTGCATGAGTCGGGTTTGGGTTAGAATGTACGAGACCACCACTCCTTCCGCAAACCTCGGCGACATAGATCTCTAGAATAGAAGTACGTATAGATTATTACATAGTTATATATATATATATATATATATATATATATATATATATATATATATATATGTATGACCTTAGGATGTTTGTGGATTTGTATGTACTTAGCTATCTATCTGGCCTTAAGGCGTTTGGGCTTGTATGCCTTGGATGTATTGTGTGATTATGCTTACCTTATGTTTCTTTAGTTTTATCATACCGAGATCGTGAATAGCACCTATGTATTTATACATAAGTAAACGCCATACGCTATTAGAGGCACGTACGAGAGCTACCGATTACGTAGGACCCGCCAGGGGTAGACCCCCTCTTTCCCCTACCGTTCCGAGAGGGCAGGAACCAGTAGGAAGACCTCCAGGCGCGAGAGGTCGGGGACGTATCCCCATTGCGGACCCGCCAGTTGTGGATCCACCAGCAGTTGAGGTTCCCGTAGAGGATATCGCCGAGAGCATCGTTCCTGAGGATGGGATAGGACCGTTGTGAGGTCCGGGGCACAGAGTTCTCCATCTGCCAGGACAAGGAGCGTCCGTTGGAGCTATCGTGTTTGAGGACTACGTACGACAAGAGCAATGGAGAAAACAAAATTAAGTTCTTCGAGAAGACGCGTGGACAACTAAAGATGCGAATCGAGGAAAAGATGGGTGCATTCTAACAAGGTTAAAGCCGGAGTTCCATCCCGAGAAGTGAAGCTTTCCTTAGACGCTCCTAAGCTTTGGAGCCAAGATGAGAAACGTGATCGAACCAAGTGTGAAAGATGTAAGATACCGTAAGTTAAGCTTACGAGGTACCATTAAGTGAAGAGTAAACATTACGAGAGTTATGGGAAGAATGGCAAGGTTGGGATTCACGCGGAGTTGACCGGTTTCCGCTATGACGATAAGGGGAAGAAACGCCAAAAAGGAGGAAGTGGGTATAAATGATGATCCTAAGAAGATGGGAGTAACGCGTGGATGCTAACTAACGTTAGAAATTTTGAGAAGACGCACGTACAAGATATCAGGAAGCGCGGTTAAGCCTATGAAGGCGAGTCATGTGACTCAACAACGCCGAGAAGGGTATAATTATCTCGCAAAAGGAAAAGGAAGCGTGGAATGAAGAATGAACTAACGGAGTTTAAGGTAGAGTACCCCGAGAGGGTAGCCTTCATGAGAATGGTAACATGGAAGCATAGAAGAATGGTAAGTCATTGACATGGGAGAAGGTCAGTTATCAGCTAATTGGTGACAACGAGAACGCGCATGTGCGGGTGGTCTATGGATGAGTGTAAGGGAGAGTAACCAGGTTGTGGGATCATAAAGGAACGATAACAAGAGAGTAAAAATATATTTGAAGTGATTATGGAGAACACCAGTTTGCAAAAAGAGAAGCGGTTATCTCCATTTGTACATCGACTACAATGAACCGAACAAGATTACAATGAAGAACAAGTACCCCCTTAC
This sequence comes from Fagopyrum tataricum, assembly GCA_002319775.1. NCBI lineage: Eukaryota > Viridiplantae > Streptophyta > Magnoliopsida > Caryophyllales > Polygonaceae > Fagopyrum > Fagopyrum tataricum. The sequence goes on along the minus strand of CM008281.1, from coordinate 27,750,490 downwards.
CACGTATAAAGGATCTACTCGACCGGTCGCAAGGGTCGGTGGTCTCTTCTAAGATCGAGTTAAGGTTTGATTGTCACCAATTGAGAAGTCGAGACCGGGTTAGTGCAACTTTTGCATTCCGGACAAACCACGGTCACTACGAGTTGTAGTGATTCCATATGGGCTTACTAATGCCCGAATAGGACATTCTGGTCTACTCTCGAAGAAGGGAGAAGTTGTATGACCAGTTGTCTTGGGATGACAACCCCCAAAGGATGTGAAAGAAGTTACAAGTTTTCTTTGATGGACTGATCATTACCGGATTTGTGGAGAGATTCTCCAAGTAACACCACCTATGACTAATCTAATCCGGATGACGATGAAGTATCGAGTGGGACAAAAATGGACAATGGATGTGTGCGAGTTAAGAGGAGATTCATTGGTGCAACTGTTTCGGAAATTGCCTCGAAGTGTGATCGGTTTGAAGTGTACAAGTGATTCTTCAAGAATGGTATTGATTGAGTCTGGAGAGACGATGCAAAAGTTATAGCATACATATCTCGTTAGTAGGAGCAGTGTAAAGCAAAGCATTTCCATCGTTACTTAGAACTTGCCACAAGAATTGAGGAAACGTAACATCAAAGTTTGGTTTGACAAGAACCAAAGCCAACGGTGTAAATTGAAAGTTCGGTCTTCTTTGTTAGAGACAGGGAAAGGAGAAACTTAATGGAAATGTCGTAGTAAGAAAGACCCGAGAATGAAGTTGAGTTTTCGATACATCGGACCTTTTTGAGATCTTAGCGCAAGTTGGGAACGTGTTTTACCGGCTGGCATGGCCGCTGAGAGTAGAGGGTGTTCATCTGGCGTTTCAAGTGTATCAATCGAGAAAGGAGGACGTACCGAAGACGGTATTTAGGATGAGATACGGCCGTTATGAGTTGTCATGATGCCACTTGGGCTCGCGAATGCAACCGCCGTCTTCATGGAGTTGATGAACGGCATCTTCCTCGACTTCTTGGACCAGTTCGTGGTAGTGGTTATAGACGAAATCTTAGTCTACTCCCGGAGTAGGGAGGAGCATGAGAGACACCTGGGGACGGTGCTTCGAGTCCTCCAGGATAGAGAGCTTTACGCTAAGCTCTCTAAGTGCGAGTTTTGGATGTCCGATGTGGCAATTTTGGGTCATATAGTTTCCGCCGAGGGTGTCATGGTTGACCCAGCGAAGATAGAGTCCGTTTCATCATGGCCGCCTCCTAGGACGGTCAAGGAGGTGCGCAGTTTCTTGGGCTTAGCGGGATACTACCACCGTTTTGTGGAGGGTTTCTCAGTGATTGCACGACCGCTCACTTCCTTGCTGAGGAAGTCCACCAGGTTCGTATGGTCCGAGCCTTGTCAGCGCAGTTTCGAGGAGTTGGAGAGGAGGTTGACTTCCACTCTTGTTTTAGCCCAGCCTGAGGGCGTAGAGGATTTCGTGGTGTATAGTGATGCCTCCAAGCTAGGATTGGGGTGCGTTTTGATGCAGAGAGGTAGGGTTATTGCGTATGCTTCTCAGCAGCTGAAGTAGTACGAGGAGAATTAGCCTACCCATGATCTTGAGCTAGCGGCAATGATTCATGCCCTGAAGATCTGGTGACACTACTTGTACGGGGCTACATGCCAGATCTTCACAGACCATAAGAGTCTGAATTATATATTCACTCAGCGAGAGTTGAATAACCGCCAGAGGAGATGGTTGGAGCTGATTAAGGACTTTGACTTAGAGATTTTGTACCATCCGGGGAAGGCGACGTAGTCGCCGATGCTTTGAGTAGGAGGACATCTCGAGAGGAGGCTATAGCTCGGCTTATGGTTCAGCCACGGTTGCAGAGGGATTTGATAGGCTTGGAGTTGGATATCCGGTTCCCGGATACGGACTGTTTCTTGTCCGAGTCAGACATATTACCTGACCTGTCCGGAGAGATCCGGCAAAAGCAGGAGGGATGTTCCAGTTTGAGGAGGATCCGGGACGGGATGTCCCGAGGAGAGGCACTGCATTTTATCACAGGAGCACACGGACTATTGAGACGTCATGAACGTGTTTGTGTACCGTCGGATCAGGAGTTGAGAGAGCAGATTTTGCATGGGGCACATTCCACACCTTACCCGGTGCACCCAGACACGAGTAAGATGTACCAGGACATGAGGAGACTTTATTGGGGGGGCGGGATCAAGCCCGATGTAGCTAGATATGTGGCCCGGTGCACGACCTGCCAGCAGGTCAAGATCGACCACCAGAGACTCGGAGGAGAGCTTCACCCATTGCCCGTGCCGTAGTGGAAGTGGGAGGACATGTTGCGAGCATGTGTGTACTAGATTGGGGTCAGGTATGACCAGATCATCTCCCGTTAGTCGAGTTTTCATATAATAACAGCTGGCACGCGTCGATTGGGATGGCACCGTATGAGGCATTGTATGGACGGAGATGCCGTACTCCCTTATGTTGGGATGAGCCGGGGAGTCCTAGCGTTGTAGCTCCAAATCAGGTACAGGGCGACGTGGCTAGAGTTGCCTTGATCCGAGAGAGGATGTTGGCCGCGCAGAGCCGGCATAAGTCGTATGCAGATAGGAGGCGTAGACCTCTCGAGTTCAGGGTAGGAGCTCAGGTGTGGTTGAGGGTATCACCAACGCAAGGCGTCAGGCGATTCGGCATTAATGGGAAGTTAAGCCCTGATATGTCGGTCCATTCGAGATCTTGGAGAGAGTCGGTGAGGTGGCATACCGGTTAGCACTGCCACCGCGGTTGGAGGGTATACATCCGGTGTTTCATGTCTCTCAGCTGAGATAGTACATACACGACCCGAGGCACATCATCAGCCACAAGGACGTAGTGGTCGAGCCGGACCATACTTTTGCAGAGCACCCAATAGCGGTCTTAGAGCGGAGTACGAGACGCCTTCGATCGAAGGAGATACCGATGCTGAGGATTCAGTGGTCGAGGCGAGGAGCCGATGAGGCTACATGGGAGACGGAGGATAGTATCCGGAGGAACTATCCTGAGTTTTACGTAGATTTAGCGACATCGATAGGACCGTCGGGCTAGTCCCGGGATCTTTCCTTGTTTGTTTGTGTGGTTATGTTATGTTGTGTTATGTGAGTGCGTGTGATTATATTTATACCTTGCGAGTTCTTGATGTGATTCTTTACGTAGACTGGGATTAGAGCCGATGGTTGACGTTTTATGAGTTCCACGTGGTTACGTGACGTGTTTATCCGAGAGTGTTGGGTTTAGCAAGTTTCCGGACGAAGCTTGTTTTTAGGGGGGTTAGTTGTAACGCCCAGAATTTTATTCCGGACTTAGAGCGTTTTATAGATCTTTCCGCAGGCACGAGGTGCCGAGTGCCGGGATTTTATTTCCAAAATCCCGAACCAACTCGTCGTTTTTTCCTTTTTTTCCGCTTTCCGACCATTCGTTCCGAATCGAATTGACAAGGGGTCATTTCCGACCCCTCGTTCCTGGCAAATGGGACAAGATGGCTGATGTCCCATCTTGGCAGCCTTGTCCCCTCCCTCTCTCTCCTCCACTCTCTTTCACGTTAGATTCATTCCTCCCTTCCATTCCTCTCTTTTGCTCTCTTCTCTTCTTTCATTTTGTGTGGGGATCTTGTTGTGGACAGCTTAGAGAGGCATTCCAGATCTGTTGGTAAGCTCCTTCCTCTCCCTCACCTCTCTTCCTTGCTGTTTTTCCCTTCTTCTTCTTCCCTCCTTCATCTATGGCTATAGAGGAAGATCTTGAGGAGTTTTTGCCCCACTCTTTGCATGCATAGGTTCTTAACTCGATTAGGTCAAGGAGAGGTGCCTAAGACCAGTGATGGGTGTTTGGAGAAGATCCAACAAGAGAAGAGGGACTTTGGAGCCAAGGATCCACGATCGAAGACGACGTTCTGCAGCACGACCGCGGGGGCGGATCATCATGGCTGCAGGCGCGGACGGCCGCAAGGGCGGCTCAGCACGGCCGCAGGGCGCGGCCTCAGCGGCCGGGAGCGGCACAGCACCGCCGCGGGTGCGGCTCGGCATGGCCGCGGGGGCGGCGGCAGGCTCACAGCCCAGCACAGCCGCGGGCGCGGCTCGGCACGGCCGCGGGGGCGGCTCCGGGGCTCCAGGACACGGCGGATGCGGGAGCGGCTCCCTTCCGCCGCAGGTGCGGCCGGCTCCTGCTCCGCCGGGGCGCCAACTTGACTCCGCGACTGCGTTTCTTCGACAATAGGTTCCTCCTCTCCTTTCCTCTTCGTTCCTTCCTTAGTATTGATGTTGGATCATGTTAGTAGCATGCCTAGGATGGGATCTAGAGTAGCTTGGAAAGACACTTTAGTGGTTGTGAACCTAGGAGCACTTAAGGCTCGATGTAAGTGATGGATATGAGCATGTGAGCATGATGGACCTTCTAGGCTAGCTTGTGCCTCTTGGTTGAGGATTTACTCTTGTGGAACTAATGGACTGTTGTGGGTTGTTTCATGTGTGGAGGAGTGTGATGAGTACTTGGGACCTAGATGCATTCCTAACTTGAGGGGTAGGTGATCTTGCATAGATCACTAGAGTGAAGTCTAAGACTTCTTGAAGCGTGAGTATGTATTGATATGCATATCTCTTGGCTGAGCAGGTTGTGGGCTTCTGCCTTAAAAGGAAGCAAGTGTGTGGTGACTTGAGTGTGGTGACGAGGTAAGTCTCCGCGACTTACTTAGCTCGTATTTTATGTATTAGCATTGATGTGTGTTTGGGCGGTGTGTGTTTATGTTATGTAAACAAT
>CM008281.1:27669813-27732185 GCA_002319775.1 Fagopyrum tataricum | reverse complement strand
CCGCAATGGAGATGCGTCCCCGACCTCTACCTCTTGTACTTGGAGGTCTTCCTACTCGTCCCCGCCCTGTTGGGGCGGTAGGGGGAAGTGGTGGCCTACCCTTGGCGGGTCCCACGTAAGCGGTGGCTCTCGTACGTGCCATCTGATTTCGTATTGCGTTTACCAGCAAAGAATGGTACGGATGCATCTGATTTAGTCATATCCCGTTCTAATTCAACTTCGGTTGTGACACGAGACCCCAGTGGTGTCGCCTCGGTCCCTACTTACCGGCAAAGAATGGTACGGATGCATCCGCCCATCTAACCCGCCGGGCTAGTCGCCGAGAATCCCCTAGACCTCACTATGGGCTAGGCAGTATTGTCACCGCCCGTTATCATCCTGGGGTAAAATATATATAATGTCGGTGGTCCAAATTACCGTTTTAATAGTTATAACCAAAACATAAACACGCACCACCAAACACACATCAATGCTAATACGTAAAATACGAGCTAAGTAAGTCCGGAGACTTACCTCGTCACCAAACCCAAGTCACCACACTCTTGCTTCCCTTAAGGAGGAAGCCCACAACCTGCTCACAAGAGATAGGCATATCAATACATACTCACTCTCAAGAAGTCTTAGACTTCACTGTTAGTGATCTATGCAAGTTCACCTAACCCTCAAACTAGGAATGCATCCTAGGTCCCAAGTACTCGCCACACACTCTCCACACATGAAACAGCCCAGAACAATTCATAAATCCACAAGATATAAATCCTCAACCAAAGAGGCACAAGCTAGCCTAGAAGATCCATCATGCTCACATGCTCATATCCATCACTTACATCGAGCCTTAAGGGCTCCTAGGTTCACAACCACTAAGTGGCATTCCAAGCTACTCTAGATCCATCCTAGGCATGCTACTAACATGATCCAACATCAATACTAAGGAAGGAACGAAAAGAAAAGGAGAGGAGGGACCTACAGTTGCCGAAACCGCAGCCGCGGAGTCAAGCTGGCGCCCCCTGCGGACACAGGAGCCGCCCCCGCGGAACAAGGAGTCACACCCTCGGAGTACTGCGTCGCCTGCCAGGAGCTGCACCCGCGCCCGAGTCACGCCGCACCCGCGGCCGTCTTCTGCCGCCCCCGCGCCCGAGTCACGCCGCACCCGCGGTCGTCCGCTGCCGCGCGAGCCGAGTGCCTGCCGCGGAGCCGCACCCGCGGCCTGATGGTCCGCCCCTGGGCCTGGCCGCTCCCGCGGTCCTGTTGAGCCACCCCCGCGGGTTCTGCGCAGAACGTCGTCTTCTTCGTCTTCACGGGTTGAGCAAAAACCTCTCCAAGCTTCATCCATGACCATGGATGAGGAGGAAGGAAGAAAAAAAGGAAAGAGCAGCAAGGAAGAGAGGAAAGGAAGAGGGAGAGCTTACCAACAGCTGAGAACACCTTCTGCAGTCCACCACAGATCCTCAGTACCAAGGGAGAAGAGAAGAGAGCAGAGAGAGGGAAAAAATTGAGTGAGGAAGAGTGGAATGGGATCTAACGTGAGAAAGTAGGAGACAAGGAAGAGAGAGGGAAACAAAGTCTGAAAAGTGGGTGTGGGGATCAAGGGGTCAGCTGAACTCTTGTCCCTCACCCGGACCGAGGGGTCGGAAATGACCCCTTGGCATTTTTAACCCGGAACGAAGGGTCGGAACGCGGAAAAAGAGGAAAAACGACGAATCGGCTTGGGATTTTTCTTAGGAATAAATCCCGGCTCTCAGCATCTCAGGATTACGGAAAACTACAAAGTGATCTATGTCCGGAATAAAATTAATAAAATTCCGGACGTTACAACTAACCCCCCTAAAAACAAGTTTCGTCCCGAAACTTGCTAATCCAACACTCTCCAACTAACCCGTCTCATAACCCCGTGGGACCCCTAAAACGCACACTATCGGCTCTAATCCAAATCTACAGATCGCATCACATCAAGACCTCGCAAGGTACTAATAAATCATACAAAAATCATATAACGTATAAAGCAAACAAGTAAAATCTCGGGACTAACCCGACGGTCCTATCGATGTCGCTAGGTCTGCATAAAACTCGGGATAGTTCCTCCGGATACTATCCTCCGTCTCCCATGTAGCCTCGTCGGCTCCTCGCCTCGACCACTGGATCCTCAGCATCGGTATCTCCTTCGATTGAAGGCGTCTCGTACTCCGCTCTAAGACCACTATCGGGTGCTCTGCGAAAGTGTGGTCCGGCTCGACCACTAGGTCCTCATGACTGATGACGTGTCTCGGGTCATGTATGTACTCTCTCAGCTGAGAGACATGAAAGACCGGGTGTATACCCTCCAACCGCGGTGGCAACGCTAACCAGTATTCCACCTCACCGAGTCTCTCCAAGATCTCAAATGGTCCGACATATCAGGGGCTTAGCTTCCCCTTAATGCCGAAACGCCTGACGCCTCGCGTCGGTGATACTCTCAACCATACCTGAGCTCCTACCCTGAACTCGAGAGGTCTACGCCTCCTATCCGCATACGACCTCTGACGGCTCTGCGCAGCCAACATCCACTCCCGAATCAAAGTGACTCTCGCCATGTCGTCCTGTACCTGATCCAGTGCTACAATGCTAGAGCTCCCGGGCTCGTCCCAACATAAGGGAGTACGGTATGCGTCCATACAATGCCTCATAAGGTGCCATCTCAATCGAAGCATGCCAGCTGTTATTATACGAAAACTCGACCAACGGGAGATTATCTAGCCATACCTGACCCAGTCTAGTACACACGCTCGAAGCATATCCTCTAATGTCTGAATAGTCCGCTCAGACTGGCCGTCGGACTGGGGATGGTATGCGGTGGTGAAATGGAGACTCGAACCTAGGGCGGCGTGTACCTGCTGCCAGAACCTCGAGGTAAAACGTCCGTCCCTGTCCGAGATGATGGTCCTCGGGACTCCATGTAGTCTCACAATCTGACGAGTAAACTCCTCGGCTAAACGACTCACCGGCCACGTTTCCCGTATAGGAATGAAACGTGCGGTCTTCGTCAGCCGGTCTACTACCACCCATATCGCGTCAAAGCTCCTACTCGGTCTCAGGCTGGTCACGAAGTCCATGGATATGTCCTCCCACTTCCACTACGGCACGGGCAGTGGTTGAAGCTCTCCTCCGGGTCTATGGTGGTCGATCTTGACCTACTGGCAGGTCGCGCATCGGGCCACATATCTAGCTACATCGGGCTTGAGCCCGCCCCACCAATAAGATCTCCTAATGTCCTGGTACATCTTACTCGCGCCTGGGTGCACTAAGTAAGGTGTGGAATGAGCCTCGTGTAAAATCCGCTCTCTCAGCTCCTGATCCGACGGTACACTAAAACGTCCCTGACGTCTCAATAGCCCATCTGCCCCCGTGACAAACTGTGGTGCCTCTCCTCGGGACATCCTGTCCGGGATCCTCATCAAAAGGGGACAGCCCTCCTGCTTTTGCAGGATCTCGCCGGACAGGTCAGGTAACACCTCTAACTCGGACAAACGACCGTCCGTACCCGGAAATCGGATATCCAACTCTAAGCCCATCAAATCCCTCTGCAGCTGAGGCTGAGCCGTAAGCCGAGCAATCACCTCCTCCCGAGGTGTCCTCCTACTCAAAGCATCGACGACTACGTTCGCCTTCCCGGGATGGTATAAAATCTCCAAGTCAAAGTCCTTGATGAGCTCCAGCCATCTCCTCTGGCGGTTATTCAACCCCCGCTGAGTGAATATATACTTCACACTCTTATGGTCTGTGAAGATCTGGCACGTAGCCCCGTACAAGTAGTGTCGCCAGATCTTCAGGGCGTGAATCACTGCCACTAGCTCGAGATCATGGGTAGGGTAGTTCTCCTCGTATGGCTTCAGCTGCCGAGAAGCGTACGCAATAACCCTACCTCTCTGCATCAAGACGCACCCCAAGTCTAGCTTGGAGGCGTCACTATAAACCACAAAGTCCTCTATGCCCTCAGGCTGGGCTAACACATGAGTTGAGGTCAACCTCCTCTTCAGCTCCTCAAAGCTGCACTGGCAAGGCTCGGACCAGACGAACCTGATAGACTTCCTCAGTAAGGAAGTGAGCGGTCGTGCAATCACGGAGAAACCTTCAACAAAACGGCGGTAGTATCCCGCTAAGCCCAAGAAACTGCGCACCTCCTTGACCGTCCTAGGAGGCGGCCATGAGGAAACAGACTCTATCTTCGCCGGGTCGACCATGACACCCTCGGCGGAAACTATAAGTCCCAAAAATGCCACCTCGGACATCCAAAACTCACACTTAGAGAGCTTAGCGTAAAGCTCTCTATCCTGGAGGACTCGAAGTACAGTCCTCAGGTGTCCCTCATGCTCCTCTCTACTCCGGGAGTAGACTAAGATATCGTCAATAAATACCACCACGAACTGGTCCAAGAAGTCGATGAAGATGCCGTTCATCAACTCCACGAAGACGGCAGGTGCATTCGTGAGCCCGAATGGCATCACGACAAACTCTTTGGCCGTATCTCGTCCTGAATGCCGTCTTCGGTATGTCCTCATCTCTCACCCTAAGCTGGTGGTATCCCAACCTCAAATCGATACGTGAAAATACGGAGGCTCCCTGCAACTGGTCCAACAAATCATCAATGCGCAGTAACGGGTACTTCCTCTTGATGGTGACTTTGTTCAACTCCCGGTAATCGATACATAGCCTCAAAGATCTGTCCTTCTTCCTAACGAAGAGGACCGGTGCACCCCAAGGGGAAACGCTCGGGCGTATGAAACCCCTCTCGGCTAACTCCTCGAGCTGCTTCTTCAGCTCCAGCATCTCGATCGGCACCATGCGGTAAGGAGCCTTGGGGATCGGCCTCGTGCCGGGCTCCAACTCAATAGCGAAGTCAACGCTCCTCTGCGGTGGTAGCTCAGGTGGCTCCCCGAAAACGTCCTCAAACTCGCACGCCACAGGGATCTCCTCCAGCGATGGTCCCGACTCCTCCTTCATGGCATAGCACCAGAAGGCCTCGCATCCCTGCCCGATAAGTCTAGCGGCTCGGACTGCACTAATGACTGTACCGGCCTTCCCGAGGTCCCAACCTCGGAAAATCACCTCATGCCCCGTCTCTGTGGTAATCGTCACGGTCCTCCGGCTGATGTCCAAAACGGCATGATGGCAGTCCATCCAATCCATCCCCAAGATGACTTCTTCATGCACTAAGTGCATGACCAAGAAGTCGGCTAACCAATCTCGCTTTCCCAGAAGAATGGGGCAACCGAGTACCTCTCGGGTACCTCTAACCCTACCCCCATCGGGTAACCCTATAATAAAGGGTCTCCCCTCTACCGTAGCTAAGGACAACCTAGCTACACAATCATCGGATATAAAAGAGTGCGTGGCACCCGTATCAAATAAAACTCGGATCGAAGAGCCGTGAATCTGAATAGTACCTGGGGCTGCCGGCGTTGGAGGATCAACAGCACTCCTCAGCTCAAATACCCTGGCCTGTGTGCCTCTGGTCTCCTGGGTACCTCCACCACGGCCTCTACCTCGGCCTTGTCCCTGAGCTGATCCCTGAATATGAGTCTGACCCTGCCCTGGCTCCTCTGCTGAGAGCCTTGTGACTGATACTGGGGCGGCCTCTGACTGCCCCCTGCTATGCCAGAAGGCGAAGAACCCTGCTGTGACTGGGACTTGCCCTGACGGTAAAAAGCGGCTCGGTGACCCATCTGACCACAAGTGAAACAAGCCACGGGCGGCTTCCTACATGTCTTCTTCGTATGTCCAAACCCTCCACAACCGTAGCACTGGAGTCCTCCGTCTGATGCCGGTCTCGACGGCTGAGGACCAGAACGTCCCTGACCTGTCGCTCCGGCCCCTGACCCAGCCGGTGCCGTCCTTTGTCTCTTGTCCGGTCTCCCGGATTGTGCTGCTCTCCTAGACCCAACGGTCTCTCACATAGGCCGAAGCCCGGTCCTGGTACTCCGCCAATGAGGTACAACGGAATCCCGCCAGGTAAGCACGGGTGGACTCCCTCAGTCTCCTGGAAAAGAGATAGACATGCTGGTCCGCTGGGGGTGCGGAAGGTCCCAGCAAGGCTAACTCTGCCCGAAATCGCCTGATCGCCTCAAAGACTGGGACGTCCTCGAATCCTGCCTCCAGGAAATCCTGGACTCTGTCACTCCTTAGTGAAGCTGGGCAAAAGGTCTCCCTGACGAGGCTCAATAGCTGATCCATCCTGGTCACACCTCCCCTAACTGTCCTCCACCAATATTGGGCCTGCTCTCGGAATAAGGTCTGGACTATCTCGACCTGCCTCTCCTCAGGGCACCGGATCGCCTCTAACGCTAACTCCACATGACCAATCCAGTGCTCGACCTCCAACCCTACCTTCCCGTCGAAGTAGGGTACATGCAGCTGAAAGCCTTCAACCAGGAATCAGGTCTCGGAGACCTCAACTCGTCTCTCGGCGCGGGTGCAACCACTGCCGGTGCAACTATCTCTGGTGCAGCCCGAATCTGGGTCACCCTTTGTGTGACCTCAGCAGATCTCGCTGGTGCAGGTGCAGGCACCGGTGGTGCCGGGGGTGGTGCTCCAGTCCTAAATGCCTCCTCAACTCGTCGTACATAGTCTCCAAATACAATTGCTCCAATGGACGCTCCCTCGGTCCTGGCAGATGGAGAACCCTGCGCCCCGGACCTAACCACGGTCCTATCCCTAGCCTCGGGAATGATGCTCTCTACGACCTCCTCTACTGCGGCCTCTGCTGCTGGTGCACCCACAACTGGTGGGTCCGCAATGGCGATGCGTCCCCGACCTCTACCTCTCGTACCTGGAGGTCTTCCTACTCGTCCCCGCCCTGTTGGGGCGGTAGGGGGAAGTGGTGGCCTACCCCTGGCGGGTCCCACGTAAGCGGTGGCTCTCGTACGTGCCATCTGATTTCGTATTGCGTTTACTTAAGTATAAAAGCGTAGGTATTACTTATAATCCGGTATAATAAACTTCTAAAAGCATAAAGGTAACATGATCATAATACACATATAAGGCATGCAAGCCCAAACATCCTAAGGTCATATATATATATATATATATATATATATATATATATATATATATATATATATATATATATATATATATATATATATATATATCACTATATATACCTACTTCTAATCCGAAGATCTATGTCGCCGAGGTTTGCGGAAGGAGTGGTGGTCCCGTACATTCTAATCCAAACCCGACTCATGCATATGATTTTGAAAACGAAAAGTCAGAACCCGTGTGGGTTCTGTTTATACCTCATTCGGCCTTTAAAAAGATTGCGAGTACCATTGTTGTCAACCTAGGGCTCTGAGACCACTTTTACAACACCCCAAATCCGCGGGACTCGGGGCGCTACAGGCGAGACCTCACAATGGGTCCCGACCCTTAGCCTGACAATAATTTCACCGGATCTTTCAACATGGCACAAATAAAGGCAAAACTCAAAACGTTTTAATGAATGCGGAAACTCAGCCGAGTCCTCAAAACGATAGAACCTCAATACGAAAGTCTAAACATGCAACAACATCCAACTAGCGACATAAACAACATAAACCCAAAAACCGTCCCCGTCCTATAATGTACGGAGACCCCGGCTGTCCACTCCTCCACCTCACTCGGCGGCATCCCTAACCTGCAAGTCATCTACACAAACGGTTTAAAACCGTTAGCTCATATTCTAAGCATTAGAAAAGCGGTGAAGGCACAAACACATACATAGCACATAACATAAAACACGCAAGTCCCGTTTATTATCTTTTTATTACTTAGTCATATCCCGTTCTAATTCAACTTCGGTTGTGACACGAGACCCCAATGGTGTCGCCTCGGTCCCTACTTACCGGCAAAGATGGTACGGATGCATCCGCCCATCTAAACCGCCGGGCTAGTTGCCGAGAATCCCCTAAACCTCACTATGGGCTAGGCAGTATTGTCACCGTCCGTTATCATCCACTTGGGCCAAAATATATATAATGTCGGTGGTCCTAATTACCGTTTTAATAGTTATAACCAAAACATAAACACGCACCACCAAACACACATCAATGTTAATATGTAAAATACGAGCTAAGTAAGTCCGGAGACTTACCTCTTCACCAAACCCAGTCACCACACTCTTGCTTCCCTTAAGGAGGAAGCCCACAACCTTCTCACAAGAGATATGCATATCAATACATACTCACTCTCAAGAAGTCTTAGACTTCACTCTTAGTGATCTATGCAAGATCACCTAACCCTCAAACTAGGAATGCATCCTAGGTCCCAAGTACTCGCCACACACTCTCCACACATGAAACAGCCCACAACAATTCATAAATCCACAAGATATAAATCCTCAACCAAAGAGGCACAAGCTAGCCTAGAAGATCCATCATTCTCACATGCTCATATCCATCACTTACATCGAGCCTTAAGGGCTCCTAGGTTCACAACCACTAAGTGGCATTCCAAGCTACTTTAGATCCATCCTAGACATGCTACTAACATGATCCAACATCAATACTAAGGAAGGAACGAAGAGGAAAGGAGAGGAGAGACCTACTGTTGCCGAAATCGCAGCCGCGGAGTCAAGCCGGCGCCCCCTGCAGACACAGGAGCCGCCCTCGCGGAACAAGGAGCCGCACCCGCGGAGGACTGCTTCGCCTGCCAGGAGCCACACCCGCGCCCGAGTCACGCCGCACCCGCGGCCGTCTTCTGCCACCCCCGCGCCCGAGTCACGCCGCACCCGCGGTCGTCCGCTGCCGCCCGAGCCGAGTGCCTGCCGCCGCCCCCGCGGCCGTGCCGAGCCGCGCCCGCGGCGTGCTGAGCCGCACCCGCGACCTGATGGTCCGCCCCTGCGGCTGGCCGCTCCCGCGGTCCTGTTGAGCCGCCCCCGCAGGTTCTGCGCAGAACGTCGTCTTCTTCGTCCTCGACTTTGGATCCTTGGCTCCAAAGTCCTTCTTCTCTTGCTGGATCTTCTCCAAACACTCTCCACGGGTCTTAGGCACCTCTCCTGGAGATAAACGAGCTAAGAACCTAGACATGCACAAGGGTTGAGCAAAAACCTCTCCAAGCTTCATCCATGGCCATGGATGAAGGAGGAAGGAAGAAGAAAGGAAAGAGCAGCAAGGAAGAGAGGGAAGGAAGAGGGAGAGCTTACCAACAGCTGAGAACACCTTTTGCAGTCCACCACAGATCCTTAGCACCAAGGGAAAAGAGAAGAGAGAAAAGAGAGGAAAAGAATTGAGTGAGGAAGAGTGGAATGGGATCTAACGTGAGAAAGGAGGAGACAAGGAAGAGAGAAGGAAACAAAGTGTGAAAAGTGGGTGTGGGAATCAAGGGGGTCAGCTGACCTCTTGTCCCTCACCCGGACCGAGGGGTCGGAAATGACCCCTTGGCATTTTTAACCCGGAACGCGGAAAAAGAGGAAAAACGACGAGTCGGCTCCGGATTTTTCTTAGGAATAAATCCCGGCTCTTGGCATCTCGGGATTACGGAAAACTACAAAGTGATCTATGTCCGGAATAAAATTAATAAAATTCCGGACGTTACAGCTTGCGTGAGAGAGGGAGAAGAGTGATGATAGTGGCGTAAGGGCTGAGTAGATGAGAGGTGGTATTGCAGAGATGGTGGCTCCGGTGGTTGCAAAGAGTGGTGTAGTGTAGATGGAGAGAGAACCGAGAGCGGAAGTGGAAAGGAGAAGTGAAGAGGGATCGAGAGAGAGGAGAGAAGGGGAGGAGCAGGTGGTCGGGGTCTGCGTGGTGTAGCCCAGGCTAGAGGAGCTGGAGAAGGGATGAGTGGTGGTCGAGGGAGGCAAGACTGCAAGGCTAAGTACGTAGCCTGGCGGGATTTGCAGGTTGGCGTGTAGCGGAGGCGAAGAGAGACGCCAGCGTGGAGAAAAGGTTGGGCCCTGATAAGAGAGCTGGCGCGTCAGGTGGCGTCGACCGGGCCCGGAAGAAGGGAAAAAAAAGAAAAAAGAAAGAATAAAATAAAAGAAATAAACTAAAATTAATTTAATAACGTAGAACTAACTCGATAAAAATAATCCGTCACAAAGGTTACGGGTCGGTATATTTTCCGAACAATTTTCGTAACTAACTTACAGAAAATATATATATATATATATATATATATATATATATATATATATATATATATATACTCACTTAAATTTATAAAAAGACTATAAACTCGTCAAATATATACGAAACGAGTATTCTGGTTCGGAAAATTTTTTAAACTATTCCGTAAAATAATTTACGGTAAATATATAAATATATACATTTATATAATTATTTAAATTTATAAATAAAATCTAAACTCCGGAAAAAAAAATTAAATTTATGGTATAAAAATAATAATAAAATACAGAAAATATTTTTATAAAACGCGCCTTAATTTAGGGGCGTTTCAACGGGGATAAAGATAGGGGTATTCGCCCCACACCCCGATCCGTACCCGAACCCACAGAGGAACTCGATGGGGATCCCCAACGGGGAACCCGTTGAGAATCCATGTTAGGGAACCCGATGAGGATCCCATTGGGATACATAAATAAACAAATTGTATTTATAATAGACTTTTATTGTAGTTTCAAGTTTAATTCAAAAAATGCCGATTCTTACTAAAACTTCAAACTATATACACTTTTGTACTTTAGTATCATACTCGTTTCTATTTACACAAAATATATTTTAAGTTTAATTACTTATTTGATAATTATACATGGAAATTATGCTAATGCTAACCTATATTAATTTGGTTTTCGATATCATATGAGGATAACACCCTTGCGAAAATTTTAAATATGTCCCTAAATGTCAAATCACGATGATCAAATGCACGACATACCACATGTTGTATTTTTCCTGTGTGCCTTACTCTCTCAAGTACGTGTTTTGATGTGCAACCTAAATCCGAAACCGTGAAATTAATATGATAAAATAATATAACAGTTTATCTTGAGATCGTAATCTAAATGTTAGTAAAATATAATTAATTTTAGTTTACACTAGTTTGTACTACGAGTCTCGATCCACTTGATAAAACAAAAACTTAATATAAACACAATATACCTATACTTTGGCGAAATTGGATAAGGTGATGCGTTAAACAACCAACTAAGTAACGTCAACAATTTCAATTAAAAATGTATATTAATATAATATAAATTGACATTTATCTTGTGACCATGAACTCAAGGTTAGTAAACTATATACACTTTTGTACTTTAAGAATTAAGAGTATCATACTTGTTCCTACTTACACAAAATATAATTTAAAAAATATGAGGATAACATTTCAATTAAAATATTGTATATTATATGCGTAAATTATGTACATGTTAATGCTAACCTATATTAATTTAGTTTTTGATCATATAAAGATAACACCCTCGTGAAGTTTCTAAATACGTCATACGTCAAATCACGATTACGATGATCAAATGCATGACAAAATACATGTTGTGTTTTTTTTTACATGTGTATTAGTCTCATATACATGTTTTGGTGGTGCAACCTAAATCCTAAACCGTAAAATTAAAATGATATAATAATAAATCACTTTGCCTTAAATCGTAATCTAAATGTTATTAAGATATAATTATTTTAGTTTACACTGGTTTGTACTACGATTTTGATCATACTTGAACGAACCAAACCTAATATATATACACGGTATAACTTTACTTCGGCAAATTTGTATATTTTTATTAAAAAAATAGAATTCTCTTCTTTTTTTTCTTGTGTTTTTTTTATTTATATAGTTAAACAAAGTAACAATTTTGTATTTTATGGCATAATTTCACATTTATTATCCGAGCTAATGTTTATTTTATCAAACTCCTAAAAGTTAAACAGGACGGGGATGGTGACAGAGAATTTTACAGGAAAAACCGTCAAATGTAAATGGAAAAATTAAACGGGGACAAGATTCCTGATGGGGATGAATATCCGATATGGATGGGGTTGGGGACAATTTTCAATACCCAAACGGGTATGGGGATGGGATGGGGGTACAATATATTAAACGGGGATGTGGATGAATAGGGTGCTCACCGCCCCATATTCGACCCATTGACATCCTAATGGTGTGCCTCAAGTATTAGTACAAAAGACTAATGTTAGATGTAGTTCAAATGAGACTAAACCGAGTAATGTTAAGGCGATGTGATTACTGTCTAATATTTATAAAGAGAGTATCGTTAGGGCGATGAGTTCACTATGACATATATTTACAAAAGTCTAGCGATTGCATGATGATGGTTCCAAACAGCCAACACGGAAACTCTTCATCAACACAAATTAGGTGCAAAATAAAACACTAAAATACCATATTTAAAATAGAATAGTTTAAAGTGATGAAATATAATCTCCTAGTTGAAGCTAGTACACGTCCAAGGACGTGTTAAGTGAATTAGATTGTTTAGTGAATTAGATTTGTGGTTGTAATTATAATTTGTAGTTGAACTCACCTAGTTTTACCTGCCTTTTATTACTTCCTTCACAACGAAGCTCCTTTAGGAACATCGGTCAAAGTTACTAATACTCAGTTGGTCTACTGGGATGTGGTGCTAGACTCCTTAAGTGGTTAGTCTGGAGTTGAATCCTCCTGGCAGCATGTATGGAAAAACATATTGGGAGGTATCCTCAGCAATGGGCCACTATCTAATTACCCGATCCGGATGTAGATCGGCAAAGCCGATCGAACCGGGTGATCTACGTACCTCTTCAAAAAAAAACCATCAGTCGAAGTGGTGGAAAGGCCCTCAAAGCACCTTTAGGAACATCGGTCGAAGTGGTGGAAATGTAACGCCCGGAAATTTTAGAAAATAATATATCGTGTTGTTTCGCTTTCCGTAAATTATTCTACGGAAAGGGGCGATAAATATTCCAAAACCGTAAACCGTAAATTATTTTTACGGGAATGTCGGAAATATTCCGACCCGTAACACCCGTACGGAATTAGTTTAACGAGTTGTTTTCCGCCCGGTTTTCTTCTTCCTTTCTTCTTCTTAACGAAAATCCCGGCCGAGTTAATCTCGGCCTGCCGATCTCGGCCTGCCTATCTCGGCCGAGACCGATGCCCAGCTGTGGCTTTTGGAGCGTGCCGCCCGCCCAGCCTACTCCCCGCCTAGCCTGCAGGAGCACGCCTACCCAGCTCTGCACCACTCCGCGCCCAGCTGCTCTGCAGCACTCCTGGCCTCCCTAGCCTGCGCCCTAAGCCGACCCCTCGTCTCGGCTTCCCTCCCTCTCTTGGGTTCACTCCAGCCGGCCCTCACACTCACCATCTCTCTCTCTCTCTCTCTCTCTCTCTCTCTCTCTCGGCCTTCACTCCCTGCAGCCACCTCCCTTACTCACTCACCACCATCTTCAACCTCTACACCCTTTCACCCGACCCCGATCTACGTTTCTCTCCCTCGACAGCCTCCTCTCGCCGGAAGCTGGAGCAACCATCTCCCTCAACTCACCATCTTCTCTGGAGCAAGCCGCCACTGGTCCAGCACCATCGGGGAAGAGCCGCCCCCACGCTTGCCTCCCTCTCTTCTCTGCCACCGCCAGGGAAGCCTTGCTCCGCCCTCGTCGCGCCTGCCTGCACGAGCCCCGCGGACGCCACCGGGGAGCCACTCACCGCCTTCTCACTCTTCTCCTGCAGCCTTCCCTCATCTCCTTCTCTGTCGCCGGAGAAAGGCCGCCACCGGGGAGCCGCCGCCCACAGGAAGGACCGCCACCGTCTGCAGCCGCGCAATGAGCCCACGGAGCCTTCCCCTCCCGCGCCTGCGCCCTGCTGCCGCCGCCGCCGCGGTCTGGTGCAACTGCCTTTTTGGCTAATTAAATCGGGCCCCCACTTTAGGTATAATTATAATTCTGGCCCGCAGCTTTTGGTTAATTACAGTTTATACCCAACAGTTTGATAATTACAGTTTATGCCCATATGTGTTAGGAATTGAATAAGTGCCCGGAAAATATGTTAGCGAGTTTTAACCTCGGAAATTGGACAAGTTTATCGTAGGTTCCGTTATGCTATAAGTTTACGATCAATTAACATATGGGCGAAATGGATAGTATCATGCTAGGACCCGAAGCCGGTAAAAGCCATAAATTCGTATCGATCTATATATGCTTAGTAGTATCATGATAGGCTAGAAATTGCATAACTTAGTGGAAATGCCAATTAGCGGCTTTTGAGACCTTAAGAGAATGTGAGGAGCGGGATTAGACCTAGTTATCTTTTAGGTCATTATTGACGGTAATTATGTTGGACTCTAGGATGCGGTCCTAGAATGCGAGTCAAATGATCCTGCGTAGGTCATTTGTGTAGAAGTCCTAGACTTCTCGAGTTGAGCGGGTTTTTATGATACCTTGTTGTGAACAAGTTGAGTACTTCTTCCCAAGGGAAGCGTGAGCGTTTTGTGAGTTAGCGTTTGGGACGAGGTAAGTCTTCGGACTTACTTAGCTCGTATTTTATGTATTAGTATTGATGTGTGTTTGGTGGTGTGTGTTATTTTATGTTATAACGATGAAACCGGTAATTAGGACCACCGACTTTATATATATGTTTATATTGGCCCAAGTGTATGAGAACGGGCGGGGACAATACTGCCTAGCCCATAGTGAGGTCTAGGGGATTCTCGGCGACTAGCCCGGCGGGTTAGATGGACGGATGCATCCGTACCATTCCTTGTCGGTAAGTAGGGACCGAGGCGAGACCATTGGGGTCTCGTGTCACAAAAAGAAGTTGAACTAGATTGGAATACGACTTAATAATAAAAGATAAGGAACCGGACTTGTGTGATTTATGTTTTGTGTTATGGGTGTGTTTGTGCCTTCACCGCTTTTCTAATGCCTAGAATATTAGCTAACGGTTTTAAACCGATTGTGTAGATGACTTGCAGGTTAGGGATGCCGCCGAGTGAGGCGGAGGAGTGGACAGCCGGGGTCTCCGTACATTATAGGACGGGGATGTTTTGAGTCATTGCATGTTCTCGTTTTGGATATTGTCGTATGTTAGAATTCGGATTTATTTACGTTGTTTTGAGGACTCGGCTGAGTTTCCAAGTTGTAGTTTCATACTTTTCGTTTCCGCATACATTAAAAACATATTTGAGTTTTTGCCTTTATTTGTGCCATGTTGGAAGGTCCGGTGAAATTGTTGTCAAGCTAAGGGTCGGGACCCATTGTGAGGTCTCGCCCGTAGCGCCCCGAGTCCCGCGGATTTGGGGTGTTACAGGAAAGGCCTTAAGGCCCTCATGAGGAAAGCTGGTTTGAAGTTGCGAGGTAGATTTTCGTAAATTTCAATTTACAATAAAATACTGTAGTGAAATACATAAATATTTAGTTGAAATAGAGGTTTGTAATATAATGAAAGACACAAATACCCTCCCTCCCTCCATCACCACGTGTCATGTGTCCTTATCTTTTTTTGTTTCACATTCAAGAGATGATATTTTTTGGGCTGTAATATATACACCAAATTTCTATTTTCTAACAAATTCAGCAATCATTGGCTGATTTCCCAATTTTTGTTCTTTTTTCTACTTTTTGTGAAATTACAAATTTCAGCCACAATTTTATATATTTCACAAACTTATCCAAACTGATAAACTTGATTTAATTTATGGACTTTACGTGGTACTCGCTACCATAATCTACTAACTATATTATGAATAATAAATTTTGTATCATCACATGCCCACCATGCTCCGTAATTAAGAAAATTAGAATGAGAGAGTTTTGACCATAACCTGGACGTAATATCACTGGACCTCCGGTGTTCTTGTAGCTTCCGGCTTTCTAGGGGTTGCTAATCCTCAACCAGGACTACCTTAGCCCAAGAACAACACATATCTGTTTCGTTTCCTACCTCAGACCGTAGTCTCTCACTCAAATCTCTCTTTTATGAGGATGGAGGAAATGTAATCAACAAAATAGATTATTCAAAACCTAGATTTCAATTAAGTAGCTTTCCCTGACTTAAAGACAAACTTTTATTAAATTTGAAAGACGATTACAAGCACTCAAACACACTGGAAATTATAGACTCGACTCACTTCAAACACTTCAAGCTAGAAAGATCCATTGAAGTGTTTTGATCTTAGAGAGAGGAGGAACCACTTCTCTGTAAGCTCAAAATCGTTTCTCTTTCTCTTTCTAGTTTTTGGTGTTTCTCACTCTTAGACTCTATGGCTTTCGATGCCTTACAATGACTCACAAGGGGTCTTATTTATAGAGGCGGAGAGGCATTGGATGCCTTTGCTCTATTACCATTTTACCCCCGACACATACTAGTGACTCTGACTCACTCACATGGCTAATAGTGCCAACGTTCAATAATTCAAAAAGAAAAAGAAAAAGCTGAAAGAAAGCGACAGACTCTGACACAGCACTCACGAGATTCCTTCAGGCTTGTGATGATGATGTTTCTTGACTAATCCATGCAATTATTGATATTGTACATTCCTTCTTCTCCGATATTGTTTTCGTAATCACTTTCGCAATCCTCATTAATGGCATCATAAATGTTCTTAGCATATTCTTCATCGCAACTTAAGAGGGTGTCGTAGAAAGTATCTTGACATTTTGAAGACATGAATGTTCCCAGCTCTAAATCCTTTATGTATTCTGAAATTGAATCTGAGGACTTGATGGCTTCTGAGAAATCTGGTCGTAAGACTTCAGGAATTATCACCGTAGTGAAACCAATCTTGAATATAGTACTATTCTTCTCTTTCATGTGTTGCTTAATATATTCATAGATGTAGAAAAACCCGGTTCCTTTGGCTTGGATATGATCTTTAATGGTAGGTTGAGTCACAAAGATTGGATCTTGAGAGAACTGATCTGTATGTGTTCTGAATATGATTAAGTAATGTGGTGCCCTTCATCTTCCTCCTTCAACCTCCATAACTGCTGGGTGAATATAATAAAATAGGGGTCCAAGTCCTTTCCATTTCTTGGCTCAGTTGAACACATAGTTTTGGAATTTTGTAAAATGCTTTCTAAGTGGACTCCACGGTGTTGGAAGGCTTCCGAATAGACCTTGACACATCCCATAATCCCAAGCATATAGAATGTCTTCTTCTCTAGTTGGGTTTGACGGTAAACTTAATCCCTTCATCCCAGATCTATTGAATCCGTGTGCCATGGTACTCCATTCATGGTAAATATCGTAGTATGGACATTCAGTACTGCTCATCACATAAGTATACCAGCTAGGAAACTCTTTGTACTTCCAGTAGCCTCTCATCTTTTCTTGAATATCAAAAGGAAGGCAAAGCATGAACTTAACTATCTCCAGTTCCAGAATTCTCCGAGTCATTCTGTCGCAAGATAGGATCAAACCATTTCGACATCTTTTTTCTGAGAATTATTGCATAAGATTAACATAATAATAACTAAGAGGAGAAACCCATCTTAGATGATAATCAGTTTCTTCTTTATATTTTTTCTTTTCTGCCTCCTATATTGGCATCAAGAGGGCAGACTGTACCATTTCGTCCAACTCGTCTTTTTCGTTCGTTGTCCATTGGGACTGGTATAGTTTTCCAATTATCGTTTTTCTTTTCGACCTGCTGGAAGATGCCATCAATTGCTTGGGAAGACTCATACGCAAGCTCTCGAGTTAGGCTATCTGCCAAAGAGTTTTTTGATCCCTGCACATGTTCAATGTCAAAGGAATATTGATTAAGTGTGAGTTGTCAACGCAGGAGCCTCCCTTGCGTTTTCATGTTACTCAGATTATTACGAACAAAACCTAATAATTCTTTGCAATCAGTTCTAATGGTGAAATGTTTTGGAGCAAGAAAAATTATAAATTTATCTATCCCTTTTAGGATAGCAAGTATTTCTTTCTCCATAGTGGTGTAATTGCATTCGGCTTTATTGAAACTTCCACTACTATACCTGCAGAGTTTTTTTTATCTTTTTTGATTTTTAAGATAGCTCCCCAATGATAATTACTTGCATTAGTTTCAAGTACTAGATCATCATCCGCATTGGGTAAGGTTAAAACTGGTAACTTCTTACAACGTTTTTTAAGGTCTTGAACTATCTGAGTGTCCAGATTGGTCCAAGTCCAAGTTTGTTCCTTCTTAAGCTTAACTTGTAGAGGTTTTCTAAGCTTAGCTAAATCCTTGATAAAGTCTGAAGCATATGTGAGACATCCTAGAAACCTCTCTAGTTGCTTTCTATCTTCTATTTTATCTGAGAATTTTTCTATCTTTCTAGGACATGTTCTTGCAATACTATTTCTCCACCTTTTATTTTTAACCCAGGAAACTCTATTTCTTGTTCTGCGTAGATGCACTTCTTTTGTCCTAAGATGATGCCATGATTTATGCATTTCTGCGTTACAGCCTTCAGGTCATGCATATGTTGTTCTAGTGTTTTAGAGAAAATTAAGATATCATCTATATAAACCAGACAACAATGTTTTAGGTTTTCAAATATCTTATCCATTCTTCTTTGAAATATCTGAGGTGCATTTTTTAGTCCAAATGACATAACTAACCATTCATAATGTCCCTGAGGTGTACTAAATGCTGTTAACGGGATACTATCTTTATCCATCTTAACTTGCCAATATCCACTTTTGCAGTCCATTTTAGAGAACCAAGTGGCTCCTTGGATTCTATTAAATAAGACTGTTTTATTAGGGATATAATAGCCATCAAAGACAGGATTATCGTTCAACTTTTTATAGTTGATCACCATTCTAGCTTTACCTCTTTTTTCCTCATCATGATTTCTAACCATAAATGCAGGACTAGAATGAGGACTCTTACTTTCTCTAATCAGATTTTTCTTAAGTAATTCATCTATTTGTTCCTTAAATTCTTGTTGGTCTTTATAGGTATAAACCATCTGCTTGACTCTAATGACCGTCTTTGGTTCTTTTAACACTATTGTAGCAAATGATTTATCCTTGTCCCAAAATTTTAAAGAATTTTCAGAATATAACTCTTTGCATAATTATTTCTGTTGTTCTAGGATTTGTTCTTTAAGAGTTACTTCATTTATAGCAAGTGCAAATTCTTTTTGAGTAGGAACTATATATTCCTCACCACGCTTACTGCGCGTAAATTCAATGTTTTGATGAGTGTAGGCTTCTTTCATCTTTTTTACCTGAGCTTTTTGTAACGTCCGGAATTTTATTCCGGACTTAGAGCGTTTTATAGATCTTCCCGTACGCACGAGATACCGAGAGCCGGGATTTATTCCTAAGAAAATCTCGAGCCGACTCGTCGTTTTTCCCCTTTTTCCCGCGTTCCGACCCTTCGTTCCGAGTCGAAGTGACAAGGGGTCATTTCCGACCCCTCGTTCCGGGAAAAGAGGACAAGACAGTTGTTGTCCCTTCAAGACTTTGCAGCCCTTGTCCCCCTCCCTCTCTCTCCTTCCTTCACTTTCACGTTAGACATCACTTCCACTCTTCCACACTCCCTCTCTTCTCCTCTTCTCTTCCCCATTGTTGCTTGAAGCTTGCATGTGTGGACTGTAGCAAGGGAAATACAGATCTGGAGTGGTAAGTCCCTTTCCTTCCTTCCTTTCCATTGCTGCTCTTTCCCTTCTTCTTCCTTCCTCCTTCATCCATTGCCATGGATGAAGCTTGGAGAGGTTATCACTCAACCCTTGTGCATGTCTAGGTTCTTAGCTCGTTTAGATCAAGGAGAGGTGCCTAAGACCCGTGGAGAGTGTTTGGAGAAGATCTAGCAAGAGAAGAAGGACATTGGAGCCAAGGATCCAAAGTCGAAAACGAAGAAGACGGCGTTCTGCGCAGAACCCGCAGGGGCGGCTCAACAGGACCGCGGGAACGGCCAGCCACAGGGGCGGACCAGCAGGCCGCGGGTGCGGCTCAGCAGGCCGCGGGTGCGGCTCAGCACGCTGCGGGAGCGGCTCGGCACGGCCGCAGGGGCGGCGGTAGGCACTTGGCTCGGGCGGCAGCGGACGGCCGCGGGTGCGGCGTGACTCGGGCGCGGGTGCGGTTCCTGGCAGGCGACGCAGTCCTCCGCAGGTGCGGCTCCTAGTTCCGCGGGGGCGGCTCTTGTGTCCGCAGGGGGCGCCGGCTTGACTCCGCGGTTGCGGTTTCGGCAACAGTAGGTCCCTCCTCTCCTTTCCTCTTCGTTCCTTCCTTAGTATTGATGTTGGATCTTGTTAGTAGCATGCCTAGGATGGATCTAGAGTATCTTGGAATGCCACTTAGTGGTTGTGAACCTAGGAGCCCTTAAGGCTCGATGTAAGTGATAGATATGAGCATGTGAGCATGATGGACCTTCTAGGCTAACTTGTGCCTCTTTGGTTGAGGATTACTCTTGTGGAATTATGGACTGTTATGGGTTGTTGCATGTGTTGAGAGTGTGATGAATACTTGGTACCTAGGATGCATTCCTAGTTTGAGGGTTAGGTGATCTTGCATAGATCACTAGAGTGAAGTCTAAGACTTCTTGAGTGTGAGTATGTATTGATATGCATATCTCTTGTGAGCAGGTTGTGGGCTTCCTCCTTAAGGAAGCAAGAGTGTGGTGACTTGAGTGTGGTGACGAGGTAAGTCTCCGGACTTACTTAGCTCGTATTTTACGTATTAGCATTGATGGTGTGTGTTTATGTTCTTGTTATAACTATTAAACCGGTAAATAGGACCACCGACCTTATATGTATATTTTGGCCCAAGTGTATGATAACGGGCGGTGACAATACTGCCTAGCCTTGCGTGGGTCTAGGGGATTCTCGGCGACTTGCCCGGCGGGTTAGATGGTCGGGTGCATCCGTACCATTCTTTGCTGGTGGGGGACCGAGGCGAGACCACGGTGGTTCTCGTGTCACAACCGAAGTTGAATTAGAACGGGATACGACTTAATGATGTAAAGATAATAAAACGGACTTGCGTGTTTTATGTTATGTGCTATATATGTGTTTGTGCCTTCACTGTTTTTCTAATGCTTAGAATATTAGCTAACGGTTTTAAACCGTTTGTGTAGATGACTTGCAGGTTAGGGATGCCGCCGAGTGAGGTGGAGGAGTGGACAGCCGGGGTCTCCGTACATTATAGGACGGGGATGTTTTTGGGTTATGTTTTTGTATTGTGGATTATGTTGTACGGTTTAAGTTTCGTATTAGAGTTGTGTTGTTTTGAGGACTCGGCTGAGTTTCCAAGTTGTAGTTTCTTACTTTTCGGTTTCCGCATACATTAAAAACGTTTTGAGTTTTCGCCTTTATTTGTGCCTTGTTGGAAGGTCCGGTGAAATTGTTGTCAAGCTAAGGGTTGGGACCCATTGTGAGGTCTCGCCCGTAGCACCCCGAGTCCCGCGGATTTGGGGTGTTACACTTTTTCTCCATTAATAGTAAATATCATTTCATTTAAGCTTTGAGTACATGGAGAATATAGTCTTTGGAAGTTATTTCCTATTATTATATCATGTGATGTTTGTTCAGTAGCCCAAATTATAGGAATTAAACATGGATAACCTCCTAGCATGATGTGTAAGTCTTGAATAACTTCAGAATGTGTCATGATGTTATTATCGGCTATCCTAACTTGAATTGGTTTAGATGCATTTTTCCACATGAATGCAGGAAATAAATTTTTCTTCCCAAAGCAAACAGAACAACCACTATCAACAAATGCACATAAATCATAATTACTAAAACCTTCAATGCATATGGTGATAGGAATGTAAATGCTATTTGGATTAGTAATCCTTAAGCATTCTTCAATGTGCAAATTAAGCTCTTCATCATCTTCAAAGACAGGTTGACTAATTGTTTTTGTTTTATAACCTATTAGCCTTTTAGAGCTTGAAGCTTCTCCTTGGGGTCGGGGTACATTAATTTGACTACTAGTTCCTGGTCCTTCTAGATTTGGTCTATAGTTAGATCTAGTGCTTCCCAGATCTATGTTATGTCTAGCAGGTTCCCTAATAGTTTTCCCCAAATTACTATTGTCTAATTTTCTATTTAAAGCTGCTAATAAGCTGGCAATTTCATCATCTACTTTAAAGGAAGGTTCTTCTCTAGACTCTCTATTTGGAACACTTACTTGATTTTGTGGAGGCAAGTTGAATGGATTCCTCCTATAACTCTGACTTCTTGAAAGACTTCTATTGATTGGAGGTGGATGAGAATTCGTATGAATTTTCCTTCTTCATCAATGGTTAAAACTCTTCATTGGTTGGGAGTAGAAGGATTTTCGAAGGCATTGATCCATATTGTTTTTAAACTTATTTGGTCTGGCTTTACTTTAATTGGTACTACTTTTTGTCCTGGGCCAACTACTTCATATTTATCTGCCTCTACCATTCGAATTCTTTCAGGTGGGTTGGTAGTATTTTTCAATTTATAAATGACCTTCCATTTAAGTTGTAAAGGACAAGTTCCTTTGTGCATACTAATTCCTTCAGTTAACAATTTTAGTGTTAAAAATTTATGAGCAAACTAATCTTCTAGACTTACGTAATAATTGGGTCTACACACCCAAGATACTGGTCCTTGACTTTAGATTGCATATTACTCCACTAATAGTTTGATCACTAAATTTTTTGTGCGTGGTGTCACAAACAAAATTAATGCAATGCACATTCTTACCAAAGTCTTGTAAGGGAGTAATGATGACCTAAATTGCACAAACATAAATGTACTTATATTTTTTGTCTTTGTTGTGTTTTTGAATATTTTTCCAATTAATTAGGTTTATTTCAGTGGCTTGATTTTCATTATTTTTTACTACGATATCTCCAGCCATTTTTTCACATACGAACTTTGAGAATACTGGAAAGAAATGTTTTTTAAAGAACTATTCTTTAGCAATGATCGGGAATTCAGCCCCTGACCTATGCATTTTTTTCCAGTTGTTCCTCGTCGATGGAAGTATCAGCTTCTTGCAATTGAGCTAGAGTAGTTGTTTCTCCTGAAGAAAACATTTCTTCCATTTTTCTTTGAGCTTCATTTTCATCTCCTTCCATCATTTCACATACTTCTTCATAATCTGAAGTTTCAGATTCCTCATCTTCCTCCACTACTTCTACAATTCCCTTATTATTATTTAAGGCTAGTTCAAGAGCTTCTTCTTTTGATATTGCAATATAATCTAAGCTTCCTAGAGCTTCAGCTAGCTTGTTGTTCTTTCTATTTTTGCATTCATTAGCATAATGACCTATTTCTCCGCATGCCCAACACTTACAATTCTTTTTCTTTTCAGGACAATAAGAAGCTTTCCTAAAAAACCTTCTTTTCTTGACAAAGGGTTTTCTATAATATTTTTTCTGATACTTTTCCCCTCGTTGTTTATTAAAACTTTTCTTTCTATAATACTTCCTTCCATAACCATTTTCTGGTTATCTCTCTTGTTACATCCCCATTCTCTAGGCATATCCCAACAATTTAGAAATTGTCGTTTGATATGTTGAGTTCCCTTAACTTCTCGACATTTTTTCTCAACCCATTTTCTAATGAATCTTAATCTATTTCCTAGGGTATCCCTTGAGTTATATTTTTCTATCCATTCTTGGTACCCTTCACTAATTTCTTCGTTATGGGTTTAGGAAGTTTATCGAATAACATTTGAAGATTAATTGCATTTTCTCCCACCTTATAGTAATAATACTCATATTCTGAAAGATAATTTTCTAAATATCTCATATTACAAATTTTAAGAGTATTTAATTTTCTTTGCCATTCGATTAATTTTTTCTCTTTATCGTCTCTATCTCCAATAAATTAATATTCTAAGACTTTGCAGAATTGCCTAAACATGACATCTGGTGGTTCTACTGCCCTTAAGGTTTCTTTAGTTTCTTCATTGATTCCTTCATACCAATCTGCCACAATTCCATACAGACTATGCTCAATGTAATTTAGGAAGTTTGCAGATCTCCGTTCAGGGTTCATGTTTAAGACACTCATTATACTTTTCTTCCAAAAGTCTAGTACATCTTCTCGGTTTCTTACCCCATCTAGGCTAAGTTTATATCCAGTTTCACTTATGGGTTCAAGTAGGAGTTCTCTTTTATTAGGTCTATGGTTTGGCATAATTCTAACTCCAAACTTAGCTGTTTTTTCTAAAAATTCTCTGGGTCTTAAGCTAGTGTTTTGTTGACTCATGGACCTTTGTTCATATTCTCTATAACAAGATCTAGTGGCCTTGTTAACTTCTTGTTCTGGGATTATTTCTTCTTCTACTTCATTAACGTCTACTGCTCTTTTTCCCATCTTTTTTTCTAATTTTCTTTTAACTTCACTTAAGGGTATAGTCTCTAGGTCTTTTAGTTTAATTAAGCCCATTTGTTGATACATTTCTTCTTCATCAGTGTAGTAACCAGATTCGTCACTACTAAAAGAACTCATTTATTGGTCAGACATATCAAGCGTCTCCTTGATTTTCTGGCTCTTCTTCGACTTCTTCTTTTGTTTCTAGTTTTTTAGTTAAACTTGGTACTGAAAACTTCTTTTGTGAATTTTCGTTTAGGAATGGATACTTATAAGGAAAACCGACAGGTTTTCGGGTTTGAGGATTTAGACTAATTGTTGCTCCTAAATGTCGGCTTTCGTTTGTGATTAAAAGAACTGTTTTTGATTTTCTTCTTTTATGGCTAATAAGGTAGCAGATATTTCTTCACGATATTTAGCAACACTTGATCGCAACTGTCGTAAACTTCTTTTTAAATCTGCAATATCGTCGACTATAGTATTTAAAACAGCTTCGTGATGACCTTGTCCAGTATTTAAATGTTTGCATGTGGAGCGGTTTTATGTGGACAATTTTCGAAAACCTCCAGTTTTAATTAATTTTTTGGATTTTTAACTAATTTTTTAAGTTTACTTAACTACTTGGCTCTGATACCAAATGACAAATGACAAGATCACACAGAAACACACAAAAAGTATAAAATACGATTTAAAATACCAACAAGGATATAAAATACAACTTATTATAAACTAGGTACCTCTAATATAAATTCTAGAAAAAAGTGGGTAAAAGGAAAAAATATAAAAAGTGGATTGGATGGGATTAATGTGATTGACAAGGAGTGTATATATAATGGGTGTATTTTTTTTTTACATATGAAACAAGAACAAATCATCAATTTTTGTACAGATCATGCAAGTCAGAGAATCAGACAAGAAACCAGATTCGTCACCTTCCTCGAATGGCCGATAAGCTGGAATTTCCGCAGCCAACCTGAAGCCACTAGACTGCATCATCGAGTCCACCAAAGCCGAAATCGATCTGACTGCCCGAGCCCCACCTCGCCTCATCACTAAGCCCTAATACACCGTCCCGTCGACCTAGACCCTCATGAGTATGTTTTTCTCCACCTCTGCCAACACAGTCCCGTCGACCTAGACCCACGCCGGCGAGATGCAAGCTGTCGGAGACGACCAACCACCACCTAGAAATCCTGAAATTGTCCAAATCGGGGGAAGCATGTTCAAAGAGAGGTAGAAGAAAAGTAATGATACAAGAAGAGATTGAATAGGAGGACAATTACATAATTGATTTTTAGATTTGATTACAAATCTCCTCAAAATCTTTTTAATTTCATATTTCAAAAATCTCTTCTTCAAAGCTCCTCAAAGACAGAAAACGCTAACCCAAATTACAAACTCCTAACTAAACAGAGTTATTAAAATGTGAAACCCAATTCAAATAAGAAAAAAACTACTGCCCAACTAAACACGCCCCAAATGTTTTCGATTAGTACAAGGATACTTCTCTTTATTCAACAATAAATATCAAGCAAGAGTTAAGGGTCAATTTCTACACAAAATATCTCGATATTTAAGAAATAGTTTTTATGAGAAAAGTGAAGCAGGTAGGTTAGTAATATTTAATATCCCATCTGATATTCTCCTTGGTCCTTGGAGAAGAACTAAAAGGAAAAGAAAATTCACAAAGAAAGGTACTATGAAATAGTAGACAAGCAGCTAAACCTAACTAAACAAAAGAGATGCAATCCTGGTCATACACAATATGGAGTAGACGTACTCATCACTCCTTATCTTCTCGATAACAAGTAAACTTCCTAAACCATGGCAAGAGACTAGTAAAAAATATGAAAAACATTGAAAGGTGCAAAGCTTCATTAAAATAGCACAGGACTTGCATACACTGGAATACAAAGATTATGTTTCAAAGATAACATCTCAGAAGAAAACTGACAAGTTCTGTTCTATGACAGTAGATAGAAGATGTATTTACTGACAAAGCAATACATTTGTACAGCAAAGCCTTCCAACCCCGGAAACCATACATATAACATATAAAATACAGCTGTGTGGTAAATAACAAAAAAAAATACCTGCAGATTAGCATTTGTGTAATAAACAGGCCAGGTAGAGCTATGAAAATCCAAGATTCCCTGATGGATTGATGAAGTGGTCCAATCTCATAACTTCTATTGAATAGATCAATCTAAGATTCTTTTCACTCTATGGCTATTTAGAGAGTTGTGAGTAAATCCATACATCTGCAGTATCTGGTTGTCTGCAAAATTGTAAGCTCTATCCATTTGCTTCAGACAACTTTCGACTGGATAATCTCCAATCTTTCCACAAGGCTTGCAACCAACAAAGTGTGTCACTAGTGGCCAGCGATGATCACCTAGGCCTGGATGGTATTTCTCTATCATCTCCTCATACTTGTCAACCAAAATCCCCCAATAGCCATGTAAGTAATAAGAACTCTCAAGGTAAACCTTAGGACTCCACTTGTCTTTCTCCTTGAACAAGAGATAAACCATTGCTGACTGATCATCAGCTTCAAAAGGAGGCCTGTTCTTCAACTCTTGACTAAGAATTTTCCCAGCTTCTTCCCTAACCTTCCCCTTTGGCCCCATTGGAGCCCAAGCATCAAGGAGGTCCAATGACCACTGACAATTTCTAATCAAAAAGCTCCCAGTATTCAAACCAATCCAATCCTTCTTGTCATAAACCATCTCCTCCCAACCGTGCATAACCAAATTATGATTCCTATACCTCTCCCATGGAAGCTCAAAAGTCATGTCAGTGAACAAGGCATCACTGTCCATCCACCACAAAAACTCCACCTCTGGGTGAGCCAGAAACAGCGTCCGGATCAACGGAAGTTTTGCCCAAAACCCTGACATCTCAGCATCAAGTAAAGCCAAGTTATAGAAGACATCTATGGCATGCAATCTACAGTAATCGATCTTATTCTTTATTGACCTTAGCAAGTAATGATCCCCCACAGGATTCTCACAGGGGTTAGGAGAGGATCCGGTGACTAATAAAACCCTAGGTTTGTTGCTCCCAGGGATAAAATTAGGATGTCCAGGGTTTTCATTCAACCATTTCGCCCTCTGTTCGTCCCAATCTGAAATCTTAGAACCAAGACTATACTGGTGTTCGTCATCATAAATCTTATCCTCGCTTATAATATTATCATCATCAGAAAAAGATTTTACCTCCTTGAGAAGGCGGTAAGGCTCGGCATGCTTTCTGGAGTACAAGTTACGGATTTCGACCAAGTCCTGCTCCGGGGTCCCGAATTTACCGGCGCCGATTGTGCCGCGGAGGACAAGGACGGTGAGAAACAGGAAAAGGAAGGTGACCTTACAATGGCGGACGAATCTGTAGAGCCTCCGAGCTTGGCGAGCTCCCAAGAGCCTCTCGATCATCTTTTTGTTCCGTTGCTCGAAAAGGTTAAGCTCCCATTTGCATGGCAGATGATGGTAAGGATACCGAGGAAGAAGATTATTTAGAACCTGGAATCCGCCATTGGAGTTGGAATGAGGGTTTGCGAAGGGAGATTTGGGAGACAAAGCGATCGATTGAAAGAGGAGGAAAAAGGAAAGGGCAGACAGGCATGACCACCCAAGGAAAACTGGAAAAGTGTGGTCGGCAGGGAGGATGCCAATTGGAATATATTTGGAGATACATGTACTTTTATTATGTAAGGATAAAATGGGAGGTAGACCTTCCTTACATGATGTGCATCAGTTAAGACTCATATTATTATGAACGGAATTAATAGGCCCACATAAATGGTAAAAAATAAGAAAAAAGAAATAAGGAGGTTGGGGTTGACGATTATATCTTGAAAAAAGGAAGGATTCTTCCAACCGCTATCATCGAAAAATCGGGATTGATTTCAGCCGACATTCATTTAGTCGAAAGCTTCCTTCCAAGTTTCAATACTATGCGGCATTAAGATACGATTTCGATTCAGAGGCTCGATTAAGATCGTCGAGTGAGCCAAGTTGTAATTCCTGAACAGTTTCTCTCAATGAAACAGTAATCCAAAAAAACTTCGAAAATCCAGGTATGTTATACAATTTATGTGTCGAAATTATAAATTCAATGGTCTGTTTCTCTTAATTATTCTTTTTGTTTCTAATTTAATAGAACAATTTCACCACTATCGGTCACAGTCGTTCTGTTTATTCCTAGGTAAAGTGATATGAGTTGATTACATAAAGAATGGTTATGTAAATGTAACAGTAAATGAAATTCGTAATTGAATCATTGCTCATGTAGCTGGGATAGTGAAATTCGAAACTAATGTTGAATTGTACTTATGTAGCTATCACGACATTGCTTTGTATAACGACATACTGTGAAGGACATTGGATAGTGGAAGAAGGAGTTTGGAAATATAGTGGAAATGTCTCTTGTAAACCTCTGTTGGTTGATGTATCATGCACATTTGATGAGTTGAAAGAAATGGTTGCTTCAACATTCAGAATTTGTGTATCGGAATTTGGAATAGAGTTATCGTACCAGAATATTTTTAATTCAGCATTGATGCCATTTGATGTCAACACAAGGGAAGATTTTGAAACATATATTCGGTTAAACGAAATGGACAAATACAATTGGAGTATTCCCTTATGTGTAAAAAAAAAAAAACAGTTACATAAGGATGAGGGAGAAGAGATGATAGATGTTGATAAAGAAGATAGAGATGTGTTGATCAACAAATAAAAAGATGAAAACACAAATGCAGTACACAAGGATGGGAAAGAATACAAATAGAACATGGGGAGAGTTCATCAACTACTGTATAGACAGAGAAATTTGAAGATACATCCAAATACACTATGGCCATTATTCCCCAACTAACAGGTTGTGTACCCACAGAAAAAGATTTAAATCTTAAAATTGGGAAAACATACTGTACGAAAACTGAATTGAAGACATCATTGTGTCTACATGCCATCTCAGAATGTTTCCAATACAAAATTGTCAAGTAAAAAATGAGAGCAGTAACAGCAGTTTGTGTAGACAAAGGATGTGAATGGAGGGTGCGCTTCTCTATGCTTAGACAGTCAAGTTACTTTACAACTACAAAATATAACTCTACACACACATGTTCTTTTCAATTGAGGAGATCGGTTAAAAGGGAAGCTTCTTATCACGTAATAGTTGATAAGGTTAAAGCAATGTGAGTGTTTTATTTTACTAGATAGATGTAGAAGTGTTCATTACATAACTTGCAATAACTTACATAAATGTATGTTCTGATTGTGTAGGTATTATAACTCAAAGAAGTTACCTACAGTTGACCAAATCAGCACAGTAATGAAGACTTTACATAACATTGAAACCAATTACTGGAAGTGTTGGAAGGCCTTAGAAGAAGTAAAGGACATGATAAGAGGTACACCGGAGGATAATTTTATGTTGATACCTTCATATTTGTATGTGTTGGGACATGTCAATGAAGGGACTATTGTTACTCTAAAGTTTGATGAAGATACACGTTTCAAATATGTGTTTGTTGCCTACGGGCAATCAATAAGAGGATTTAAAGTAATGAGAAAGGTAATAACTTGTGTACTGCCTACTCTATTCACGCTTTATGTACTTCAAATATAAATGATATTGTGTATCAGATATATCTTGTGTACTGAGTCCACTGTTCAAGCTTTATGTACTTGATATGTACATGAACTTGTGTATCTGATATAACATGTGTACTGACTCCTCTGTCGAAGCGTTATGTGCATGTACGTGTTGTGTATCTGATATAACTTGTGTACCAACTACTCTGTTCACGCTTTATGTACTTGATTTGTGTGTATAATTGTGTAACTAATAGAACCTATGTAGTGAATCCTCTGAGCATGCTTTATGTACTTAACGTGTGTGTGTTTAAATCATTATGTATGTGTAGGTAATCACAGTATATGGAACTCATTTGAAGGGAAAATACGGGGGAGTCTTGTCTGTAGCTACTGCACAAGATGCAAATCAACAGATTTACCCAATAGCATTTGCAGTCGTTGACAGTGAAAATGATGCATCTTGGGATTGGTTCTTCAAGAACCTAAAGCGGTTTGTACCAAACAACAATGAACTTTTGTTCATATCAGATCGGCATAACTCCATTAAAAAGGGAATAGCATCAAACTATGAGATGACATTCCATGGATATTGCAATTGACATCTTAAAGGAAATTTGAGGAAAAGAACGAGATCGACCAAAATACTTGAATTGTTCATGGAAGGTGCCCGGAAATATAAGAGGACATAATGCATGAGAATTCTAGAACAAATATCATAGGTATGTACGTTAAATCATATTATTAGACACATTTATATAAATTGAATAGCTGTGTGCTTTTTTGAAAACAATTAATAAATAAGTTGTGTGTATTTTGACAAACAGGAGAAGCCAAATGTAGGGGAAATGCTTAAGGAAATTGGAATTCCAACATGGGCACGTTCATTTTGTCCATTGAAAAGGTACAACATACTTACAAGCAACAACGCAGAGTGTGTAAATGGTATCATGAAAGAAGGTAGAGAGTATCCGGTTCTAGCAATGCTTGAGGAAATAAGACAATTCATGACTAGGTGATTTGCAGAGCGTCGAACCAAGTCTACATCTTGTGTAGAGAAGTGTCCACCGAAAATAGAAGCAATAATATAAAAAATGTACGTAGAGAGTAATAGCTACTTTGTGTATGTACTAGATGCAGAAAAGCTAGAGTTTGAAGTGAAAAAGGGAGATGAACAAGTGACTGTGTCTTTGCTAATGAAGAGTTGTGACTGCAAGGAGTTTGATATTGAAGAGATACCTTGTGTACATGCCATGTCTGCAGCAAAACACATGGATATGAATGCATCTGATCTAATTGGTAAGTATTATACATGTGAGAATTGGAGGAAAGGTTATGTGGAGACAATTTATCCAGTTCCTAACAAGTCAGAGTGGAATGTGCCTCCGTCAGTATCACAAATCTCATGTGAGCCTCCAAAGAAGCGTAAGAGGTCTGGTCGTTTGCCAAAAGCTAGGAAACGTGCTGCATGAGAATTGAAGATTAAACGGAAATGCAACTGTTGTGGAATGGGTGGACACAACAAGAAGACATGTCTGAATCAACCAAAATAGGCAATTTGATTTGCTTTGACTCTATATTAAACTGTTGCATATTATTAGACATTTATAATAACAAACTAGGGGATATTGTAATACTATATTCAGGTACATACACATACATTGTGGGACAAGCATATATTTTTTGGTTATATAATAGAGATAAAGAAAATAATGACACATGGTTTTTAAAAACAGGAAATAGTTATGTAGGAATACAATAAAACCAGTACACAAGGTTAGCTAGATCACTACACAAGGTATGNACTCAAGTAGGTTGATCTCAACAGCCACCCAATGAGATTCAAGAAGGTTAAATGGGGCATAAAAGTAATCAACTTCATACAAATCTTTTCTAAAAAGGGACGGTGCATCTCCTTTGACAACAACATACACAGATTCATCAAAGACATAAGAGTCTGCTCCAACCTCAAGAAAAGTGGCAAGTTTTGTCTTGTTGAATGTCTTCCAAAGCTGCAATCCAAAACAATTGTGCGTGCAAATAAATCTTTGAACTCCATAATAGATTTCCTCATAAGAGCTACTACTTCATCAATAACCTGTAATAAAATGAAGATACACAATAATTTAAACACAAAGAATGCATATGCAATAGTCAATGAATAAAAATAAATCAGTACATAAACCGAACCTCACGTAATAACATAATACATTTATAATGCATACACAAAGTTGTGCATTAAAGTTATACTCAATAGTCAATTAATATAAAGAAGTAAAAAGAAAATAACATAATAGCATTTATAATGCATACACAAGGTTGTGCATTAAAATTATACTCAATAGTCAATTAATATAAAAAAGTAAAAAGAAAATAACATAATAACATAATCACATGATAAATCAGTACATAAAAAATGCATATTCAGAAATGAAAGACATTGTAGGAAAAGGGGATGCAATTTAGAATGCATACACAAGATTGTACTGTAAACGTAAACTGAGTACATAAGTCAGGTAATAACAATAAGTAGAAAGAAACTCAAATAATGTCAGTACATAAAGAATGTATAAAACGTGCCTCATTCTTAATCCATCCACTTTTCTGCAGAATTGACATTATAGAAGCCTTCGAGAAGTTAGTGGTGTACCCCGTAATTGTGTCTTTGCTCTCCTTGTCCTTGAGAAAGTTGTAGAACTTTTGTCGATCACTAGACTCTATCGTGCTACCAAAAGGAGCTTTTGGTAACTTGACGTCTTTACGGTAAGGAGTTCTCTTCCACTGACTTTCTTTTCTGAGCCTCAAACCCATTTGACGGGTTGGCTCTTCATCAGTAGCTTCCTCCTGATAAAACGGGCAAATATATCAAACATTAATAACTGTATTAACTTTATGTATTATTATAACTCCTTAGCATAATATTGAAGGTGTAATTATCAAAAAGTGAATTTTCATACCTCACTTGAGTGATCAGATAGTTCAAGAACCAAGTTCTCTACATCCGTGTCAGTGGAAGGGGCATTGGCTTCAACAGCTCCAGGGGAAATAAGGTCTTTGATCGGCTTTGTAATATTAGTTTCAGTGCGCTTGCAAGCTAGAAAAAGTGTAGAATCAAGTCTCTCAAACAAATTCCCCAAGTCTTTGGAGTATAAGACATGCTCTTCTATAATCCCTTGTTGATGATCAACCTTCTGAGTAAGCTTAGTTTGTTCATGTTGAATTTCCAAAAGTTTAAGCTTAGTTTGTTCATGTTGAATTTCCAAAAGTTTATTTATTATATCAGATAATGAAACAGTTGGGCTTCAAAATGAGAACTGAAAGTCAATGGAGAAGTAGGGAAACCAAGATATAATGTATACACAAGATTGTACCTTATACAAAAAGTCAGTACATAACGTGAATTAATACAAAGTAGTGATACATAAAGAACAGATATAAACACTCACTGTGTCATTTCAGGAATTTTCCCCTCAGTCTCTTATGGAATCTCTTCTTGAGCAGGTTTATCACCAGTAGGAGGGATTATTGGTTCCTTTCCTTTAGCCTTCTTCCTTGAATAACTAAAAAAAATGGAACAATATTAAAAATTAAAGTAAGCAATGAATTGAAAATGTGTAATTCAAACGTACACTCAGTAGTCAATGAATAAAAATAAGTAAAATCAAATCACAACATAATCACATAATAAAGCAGTAAATAAAAAATGCATATTTGGTATCATGAATAATCATTTCTAAATGAAAACACAAGTAACATTCAGAATGAGAACTGAAAGTCAATGGAGAAATAGGGAAACCAAGTTATAATGTATACACAAGATTGTACCTTATACAAAAAGTCAGTACATAACGTGAATTAATAAAAAGTAGTGATACATAAAGAACAGATATAAACACTCACTGTATCATTTCAGGAATTTCTCCCCCAGTCTCTTTTGGAATCTCTTCTTCAGAAGGTTTATCACTAGTAGGAGGGATCAATGGTTCCTTTCCTTTAGCCTTCTTCCTTGAAGAACTAAAAAAAATGGAACAATATTAAAAATTAATGTAAGCAATGAATTAAAAATGTGTAATTCAGTTTTGAACATGACATACGGTGAAGTTGGTGGAACAGGAAGTGTTTGTGACGCCTTCCTCTTGACATGCTTGGGGACTTGTTTTTGAACAGGTTCTTTAATCACAATTGACTTACCCCTTGCCCTTGGGGGTGTAACAAAGTCATCACCTTTTGAAGCTTCTGGAACAGATTTTTTGGAAACTTTCGTCTGAGCCTTCTGACTACATAATAGCATAATAATGAAACATCATCAAAGAAACAATGCATAAGTGTAATAATATGTATGCTATGAAGAAACAATTACACAATGACAAGACATAAAAAGTGTAAAAATATCAATACACAAGCATAATTTGAACTTACCTAATAACAATTTCTAACTTCTCAGAAACTGGACGTTAAATATGAATGATAGAAGGTTCAAAACCCTCTTCGAATAGAACATCAATTCTTTCATCGACAACCTCTTCTTCCCACCAATCATCATCATCATTCTCAAAACTGCCTTCCACAGTTTTGATGTCTTTTTTAGTGAGGGTATCAACAATGGCTTTGATATCAGAATATCCGGGAAATGGCTTTCCCTTTTGGAATTTCGATTCCCACCGTCTACAGATTTGTGCAACATTTTCATCAATAATAGTTGCAAATTCCATGCCAACCTTTGGCATAGAATGAAAAGCAAGCAGCTGGAAAAAAAAGAAGCAATACATAAAATGGTTAATAGATTGAATAAAATTTGAATAAATGGTAAACTAAATAAACTGATTTAACTTGTAAAGCAAGTGGAAACCCTCCAATATTGTAGCCACCGCTTGGCCTCTCCTTACCAGCCTCACAACTTGGCAAAAACCGCTTGGTTTGAATGAAGGAATGCCGACCCCAAGGGTAAGCATTGAAAACATCCAAATTACTAACAAGATTGATGGTCTGCTGGTTGACCATAGTCTTCTTGTCCTTGGAGGCAATAACGCCTTCAACAAAAATAATTAACGCCATTTTCAACTTAAATGGTGAGTCCTCTGGCTCCTTATCAAATAAAGCTTCCAGCTGACCATTGGTACAACGATCATGACCAACAACATCAACCATATCAACATCTTCAATATGTTCTGCTTCACCTGAGACCTTCATCACCACAATGCAACCCAGTAATGTTTTTAAATTCCGTTAATCCGAAACGGATTAAGGTGTTATTAACACCAAACCACATTGAGTGGTTCCGATTGGTAACTACTTCCCTCAGTAGCATGAAGTGAATTAATTGGTTGGACAACTTCAACTTTGTGCCCATTTCAATGATGTCCTTAAAAATACCAGACTTAAAAATTTCTTTGTCAGCTGAAGAAAGTTGAGCTAAAATGTGAGGGATGAGAAGCATCCGACTGTAACAGTTTATGCGTGCGGAAATATTTTTCTCTATTTCATCCCACTTGTATTGAAACTGAGAAATAAAAAGCAAGCATATAGGAAGGTAGTAAGGAAGTCGAAAACAATTGTTACATGAAAACATATGTCTGCTATGTAGTTGTGTACAAAAAATAAGAAAATGATAAATACAGAAAACAATACAAAGCTCTATGTAGTTATGTGTATGAACAAATAAAAACTACATAAAGCAACATACATAATAATAAAAGATACATAAAAACATATATATGTACCTCTTGTGGGGGGCCAACTTTTTTGAATTTCGGAGTTTTGCCTGAGTTCTTATTACCAGGAATTTTCATACGAGGCATTTGTTAACACTACATAAGAAACACAATTTTAAACAAGCAGTATATAGATAAATTTTGCTTAATCAGATACCAAAAAAGATGGTTAACAATACATGCAACCAACATAACCACAACATCATATATATATATATATATATATATATATATATATATATATATATATATACACATTAAACTTCGAATAAACAAAAACAAGAACCTAATATGTGTATGTATGGAAAAACTAAACACAAACGAACTATAGAAAAGTGTTGTAAAACCTAATCTGAAAAACAAGAGACAAATACATGGAAATTCAGAAACATTAGGTTTGTATGCAAAAAAACCTAAAAAAAGAGTTGGATGTACGCAATCTATCTCCTAAACCCTAATCTGAACACAGAAAGAGGGAAAACAAGTAAAATAAGAATTAAAAACAGAACAATCAAGAATAATTAAGATTAAGTTACGAACCTGTTGAAATTTGAGAAAAAAAAGTCGAAGAAGAGGAGAATGCAGAGATAGATGAATCGTCAAGAGATTGGTAGAGATTGAGCGAGAAGAGATAAATCGTCGATGAACTTGGGAGGGAGATGAAACGTCGATGAACTTGGGAGGGAGATGAAGTGATTT
The DNA here is from genome assembly GCA_002319775.1 of Fagopyrum tataricum. NCBI lineage: Eukaryota > Viridiplantae > Streptophyta > Magnoliopsida > Caryophyllales > Polygonaceae > Fagopyrum > Fagopyrum tataricum. The sequence continues at coordinate 27,695,987 of CM008281.1, read as the reverse complement.
CGGTAAGTGATTTGAGTGATTACTTTTGCCGCCTATGGCCCGTCACTTCTCGTAGAAGGCTGCAACGTTTTCGAAATAATTAATTCGTTTTAAAATTTCTGATCAAATACCGATATTGCCCTTGTTAAAAAGAAGGAAATAACATAATGGTAGCGGGCCATTTAAAGCTTTTTTAATCCGAAAAATGGGAAGGGCCTACTTGGTATCTACATAACCCAAAAAGCCCTACTCCCCCATTTTTCTCATTATGTAATTGGTTGATTCTAAATAAATAAGGATTAAAATTTTACTACTTTACTAGAAAAATAATAAACAATATAAATTTTACCAATTACGCAATAGGATATAAGAATACATATAATTAGGGATATAGAAGATCTTGACCGAGAGGATGCCAATTTCCCTTTATGAGTTTAACCTTTTCATTCATTATTTTTATTTTTATTTTTATTTTTTAGAGCAAGTTAATCCGTTAGGATTAAAACGTCAAATGACAATTGATAAAGTAGATATATTTTTATGGATAAATTGCTATGAATAACCTAAACTTCCACTGAGTTCTGAAAAATACACGAACTTTCATTAATTCATAAAATAATGCAAAAGTTTCAAGATGTTTCATTTATTGACACCAACGAAATCTTCCGGTAAAGTTAATTAATGATGATGCGTATGCATATATGAAAATGATAGAGAAGGGGGGCTTCTTAAAAGAAAACAAAATAAATAAATAAATAAATAAAAGGGTTCTGTCAAGGGTTTACACTATCTTTCATTCAACCTAGTTTACTTTTGCACAACATCTTCGGTGTTATCATTGACATAGATTGACGATGATTTGGAGTGGTTTCTGGAAGATTCTTTTTTTGTTTTGTTGTGTTTAATGATGGAGCAACCACTGTCTCATTCACAAGTATATAATCTTTTCAATTTGCCTCCATTGGTATTAGGGTTTTTGTCTTTTAATACCAAAAGTATTCTTTGTTTATTAATCTATCATTGATTTTCTTTAGTACATTTACTCTTTTGTTTCTTTAATGAATTGCAGAGTTTAGGGATTGAGGATGACAACTTTACTATGAAGTTGCATTATAGGGGAATAATGCAAACACTTCCACAAGTTGAGTAGACATGTATCGTTTTGAGGAGGTAAACTCAAGTAGTTTAAGTTTCACCAATATCTTTGATATGATTGATAAGGTGGAGATGATGCATAGTAATGCTAGTACAAGAGCTATTTACGATTGTGTTCCTAATGATAACTTGAGAAATGGACTCAGAAGAATAGACACTAATGATGACGTGGTTGTAATGTCTTTGTTTGTCTATAAATGGATAATATATATATATATATATATATATATATATATATATATATATATATATATTACCGTCTTCTTCAACCGCTCGCTAGAAGAATACATTGTGCATCTTAAGTAGTTCTGAAGGGGGAGGACTTGTTTTATTCCAGAAAAAGCAGGAGCCTTGTTATATATATATATATAGTAAATCAAACAAAGGTTGTTTCTCAAGGTTAAGAAGTTAAAAAAAAAAGGCTAGTGAAAAGGAATATATTACAATAAATGATAAGAAAAATTTTGTTGCTTTTAAGGTTTATAAAAGTTCAAGTGATGAAGAATTCCTAAACAATATAATGATTTTAAGAGAAGTTAGCATGGAAGATGAAGGATATCAACTTAACCTTTATAATAGAATATTTACTTCCAACTCTTCATCTCATGAATTATATGGAAGTTTGCTTGAGTCAAGTGATGAGAAACTTGCTATGAAGAGATCATTGGCACCTAGAACACACTAAAGTGTAGACAAGGCAACATTTTTCACCAAGTTTGAGTGGAATATATGTAGGCATGATGTTTGCATCGATTGGAATTTTCAAGGATATGGTGATAAGATATTCTATTATTGTTGGGTATTGCATTACATGGTATTTGAGCAAGTTAACAATTAAGTGCAAAGATGGTTGTCCATAGAAGATATATGATCATGGGATGGGAAAAAAGAGTCATTTATAGTAAAGGGCTTGATTAATGCACACACATGTACTAGGGAGAACTTTGAGATCAAAAAACAAAGACATAATGGTTAGCAAGGGAGTTTATTAAGAAGTACAAGAGAAATCCTTAATGGAAAACTAAAGAATTGATGGATAAAGCTAGAAAGAGGTTTGGGTGCATTTAAGCAAACATAAATGTCATAGAGTAGCAGCCCATAGAATCTTTTATGGATCAATAGAAGAACATTATATAAAATTAAGGTCATACATTGCTGAATTACATAAAGTAGACCTTACTATTACAGTTGTTTTGATAGCTTGAGAAAATGAAATACCTCAAGAGAACCTTTTGTGTTTCAAAGAATCTATGTGAGCTATCTTGGTTTCAAATAATGTATGTTGTGTTTCAAAAAATGAAATACCAAGAAGGGTTGTAGGTCAATCTTATGTTTTGATGGTTGTTTTTAAAGACATTTCTTGGAGGTATGCTTCTAGCCACTATTGGAAGAGATGGAAATAATCAGATGTTTTCCGTAGCTTGGGTTGTTGTAGAGGCTGAAAACAATTCTTCATGGAGTTGGTTTATGGAGAATTTGAGAAGTAACTTGCCTACATTTTGTGGAGAGGAATGCGATGTTATTTTTTTTACCAACAAAAGGTACATTTACTCAAATTGCTTGTGCTAATTACTTCTAATTTTTTCATGATTTTTTCTCTAGTTGTTCTAAAGAACATGTTGATTTTCTTAATGTAGGGTCTTGTAAATGTTGTCAAAGAGATTTTTCTTTTGGTGGAGCATAAAAACTGTGCAAGGCACATCTACTCAAACTGACACAAGAAACATATAGGTTTATGGTTGAAGCATGCATTTTGGAAAGTTGTCAAGGCTTATACAACTGTAGATTTTGATGTTGCTCTAGAAGAGAAGAAAGTGTTAAGTACCAAGGTTCTTAAGGACTTCATCACTCAAGGTCCAAACCTTTCTTAAAAATTTAGCAAGTCAAATGTGCATGCGAACAACATTGTTGAAACATTCAATTGTTACATTTAGAGAGATAAAGATTAATTCGATTAAAGATAAGCCATTCATATGTCATGTGTAGACCATATGTCTGGCACCAAAACGTACAAGGATCAAACAACATACACCAGATTACACAATTACCCGTCCATCACTGAGGCAAAATATACCCCGTACCAAGCCTACACCTAAGACAACGTCTTACAATACTCAGCGGTAGCTCCACGTGAACAGTACCATGCAAGGTTACATCCGAGTACAAAACAAATGAATCAAGAGCGCTAAAGCCTATCACAAACATTGTTACAAAATTCATTATCAATAAGCAAGAACACATGGTTTGTGATGATCTTGATGGTGGTGGTAGCCGGCACAAGCTTGTTGTCAAAGACTTTGGCATTCCTTGCAAGCCAAATGAAGTAAATAGTGGCGGAGAAGGCAAAGATCATGGCGTACTTCCTTCTATTCTTCCCAAGGGCATTTGCATTGAGCCATTGGATGGCGGTATCAATTGATCTAGCGTCATTTGGGATGTGGAATCGTAGTCTAACGGCGGCCCATACTTGTTTAGAGTACCTACACTCAAAGAAAATGTGATCATGGGACTCCTCGGTGGTATTACATAGCCGACAATTTGGATCAACATTAAGGAATTTCATCCTATCATGCGTGGAAAGCCTGCCCAGCTTGGCCATCCAAAGAATGAACGTGTGTCTAGGAGTGTTGTGTTTGTGCCAAACAACCCGGCTCCAACTTACAAAGCCCGTACGGTCTCTAATGTGATCATAAGCTTTAGAAACTTTGAATTTGCCATTCTGGGTGAGGTTTTCCAAGCTTTCCAGGAGAGATTGATTATGCTCCGCTTTGTCCTTGATGATGTCACTACTCTTGAAGATACCTTTGAGTAATGGAGAGACCGTACCATTAGGGACCTAGGTATCCGGAGCCTCCACCTCTAAGTACCGTTGATGGACCCATTGCACCCAAAGGGTATCATTATCATTGTGAATGTGCCAATAGTGTTTCGCCATAAACCTCTTACATATACGATGGAGGATATAAGGTTGGCACTTATGGAGATATTGTTTAGAATTAGGTTGTTAATGGAAAATAGTTGTGATGAAATTTTTCCAAGGATAAGAATGCACTTGAATAAGGAAACTTGCTAGGGATTGTTTTGTGATACAAGCAGTTATTGAGTTATATTAAGTGATGCATGGAGTTCATATGTTGAATGTGGATTTGGAAAACAAAACTTGTAGTTATAGGAGGTGGGATCTCACAGGAGAGCCTTGTTGCCATGTATTTGCTTGTGCAAATCATAAGAGACAAGATGATGATGTGTATGTACGTGATTGGTTTAAAAAAGAAAAATATGCATTAGCATGTGGAATCCCTATTAGTGTTATTAGAATTGAACAACATTGCCAGAATGTGGACTATCCATTACTACCTCCTAGTGTGAAAGTTGGGGTTGGTAGGCCAAAGAAGAATAGGAGGAAGGATCCATATGAAAGTGATACGGGGGAAGCCCTGAGGTTACCCGATCTTTCGACACCAAGACTTCATATGAAAGAAAATAATGAAAAAGATAGAAACTTGGAAAAAGAAAAGATGAATGAATGATCCAATGATGATGAATGATCGATAGAGGAATAGATGTGGTCGAACCCTTAAGACAACCAAGAGCACACTAGGGAAACATAGGCCCTAACACACAACTTAGAATGAATTAAAGAATCTCTTCCGCTATAATCTCACACAAAGGGAAAAACGATTGTTCCCAGAGCACGAGAAGTCGCATGGAGATGATTGAGAGCACCAACTTGCCAATCCAAGTGACACAACTCAAAATAGTTCAAGTTGCTTGGCGAACGAGAATCCACTCGCTCAGGGTTTGAATAGGATTCCACCTATTCGTTCTTGATTCCACGAGAGAGAAGCAAATACTGAAAGTATTTAATTGTGTTTGATTTATGATTGAAGTGAGTAAAATTTGACATCCTACAAGGCCTTATATAGGCTGAGAATGACGTCCAACTAGGGTTTCTACGGGCTATGGGCCAAATCTAATATCGAGCCCAAACTAGCTAAAAGATAAGATAAGATAAGATAAGATCAAATCTTTAAGAGATAAGATCTAACTAAAGGGCTTAACTCTTAATTCTAAAAAGCCCAAAATAACAATTAAAAGGAAAGCCCATAATAATAAAAAGATGTCCAAATATGGGCTTAAAATGAATAGATCAAGTTGGGCCTAATTTAGACACTTAAACTGGCCCGAAAGCTCCTTCCTTCCCACGCAGCTCTGCGCACATCCTCCTCGCACGTGTCCCTTATGTTTCGGCTGGGAATGACGTGATCTTGGTCTTCTTCTATCGCTATTCGTCTTCTCTTGCTCATGCTCCCATATGTACAAGGAGGTGAAGTTAAGATGCTAGATGCTCCTGCATCATTCTCCCTCTTTTGAAGATGATTCAACCACGAATCCACGGAGTATAGACTTGATCCTTGTTGCAATGAGTCTTCTGGGCTAGTTAGTTTTGAAGGATCTTCGTCGGAGTCCTTGACCCTCAACAACGAGTCGTCTGAGTCAGTTGGCTCCAAAGGATCTTCGTTGGGGTCCTCAATCTACATCATTTCTGGCTCTTTGATTTCCCAGTCTATGAACTCTTCCTGCTCCATCTCAGGCTTCGTAGTATCCCAATCGACATCCTCTCATGGTGCCTCCTTCAGCTTTGGAACGTCTGGCTCTGGTATGTCTTCCAACTCTATAATCTCCGAGTTAACGTCCTCTCCGGACTTCATTTCCAGCTCTGGGATGTTAGTATCTGGTTCCTGCTAGGACGTGTTATCTCCTTGACTCGACCGCTCATCTTCCTCTATCCAATCATTGGTACCTACAGAAATGGTCAAGATACAACTTCATCAGCATTAGGTTTAAACTCAGTATTAATTACTCTCAATGTCTTATCTCGAAGAGATTAGAAAACTTCCTTGTGGTATGTATTGTATGGAAAAGGCGTTGGTATGCGAGTAGGTAGATCAACTTCAACAGTCACTTGTAGATCAAGTTCCTCAAATTCAGTAATAATACTCATATAGGGATATTCAATAGAGAAATAACTCTAGTGATAAATAGCCAATGATCTGCGAATTCCTTGGAATGACTCAATAAAACTCTCTACCATACCAATATTTTGCATAGAGGGTAAGAATTCCTGACACACATAGCTGTAAGTAGGACATGTAAAAGGGTCATGGTGTGAATCTCCTAGAGGATCCGTATTAGTGGTTATCAAGGTCTTCTTCTTGACATCCTCTTCTCTGTTCTTCCTCTTGTCATAGTACTCAGTCACCTCTGTGTGAGTCATAGGTTTGAGTATGAAGTCCTTGCCCTGAAAGATAAAACAATAGCGATTAGTTTTTCCTTTTTGAGTTACATCTCTATCATACTCCCACGGACTTTCAAGCAAGATGTGGCATGCATGCATGGATGCAATGTTACATAGAACTGTGTCTTCATATTGTAACACCTCAAATCCGCGGGACTCGGGATGCTACGGGCGAGACCTCACAATGGGTCCCGACCCTTAGCCTGGCAACAATTTAACCGGACCTTTCCAACAAGGCACAAATAAAGGCAAAACTCAAACCGTTTATAAAGTTTGCGGAAAACTGAAAACTAAAGATACAAGGTGGAAACTCAGCCGAGTCCTCAAAACGACATAACTCCGATAAGGAAATCTAAAACCGTACAACATAATCCAAAAACGTCCCCGTCCTATAATGTACGGAGACCCCGGCTGTCCACTCCTCCACCTCACTCTGCGGCGTCCCTAACCTGCAAGGCATCTACACAACGGTTTAAAACCGTTAGCTCATATTCGAAGCATTAGAAAATAGGTGAAGGCACATACACAAATATATCACATAACACATACATACTCCAAAACACACAAGTTCGGTTTATCATCTTTTTTATTATTAAGTCGTATCCCGTTCTAATTCAACATAGGTTTGTGACACGAGAACCACCGTGGTCTCACCTCGGTCCCTACTTACCGGCAAGGAATGGTACTGATGCATCCGACCGTCTACCCGCCCGGGCTAGTCGCCAAGAACCTCCTAGACTCTCGCAAGATCTAGGCAGATGATGTCACCGCTCGTTATCATACACTTGGGCCAAAATAATATAAAGTCGGTGGTCCTATTTACTGGTTTAGTTGTTTATAACATAAACAATAACACAAACACACACCACCAACACACATCGATGCTAATACGTAAAATACGAGCTAAGTAAGTCCGGACACTTACCTCGTCACCACACTCAAATCACAACACTCTCGCTTCCTTAAGGAGGAAGCCCAAAACCTGCTCACAAGAGATATGCATATCAATACATGCTCACGCTCAAGAAGTCTTAGACTTCACTCTTAGTGATCTAAACAAGATCACCTAACCCTCAAGCTAGGAATGCATCCTAGGGTCCAAGATACTCACCACACTCTCAGCACATGAAAGTAACTCACAACAGTTTATAACCTCACATGATCTTAAACCTCAGTCAAGAAGGAACAAGCTAGCCTAGGAGGTCCATCATCCTCAACATATTCATAACCATCAACTACATCGAGCCTTAAGGGCTCCTAGGTTCACAACCACTAAGTGGCATCTCAAGCTACTCTAGATCCATCCTAGGCATGCTACTAACATGATATAACTACAAAACTAAGGAATGAACAAAGAGGAAGGGAGAGGAGAAGCCTACTGTTGAAGAATCGCAGCCACGGAGTCAAGCTGACGCCCCCTACGGAACACAGAAGCCACCCCTGCGGACCCAAGAGCCGTCCCTGGGCCTTGTTGCCGCCCTAGAGCCGCCCCCTGCGGCGCTGGTCAGCCGCACATGCGGCGGGCTCTACCCGCCCCTGCGGCCGTGATGATCCGCCCCCGCGGTTTCAGTGCAGAAACTCGTCTTCTTCGTCTTCGATCGTGGATCCTTGGCTCCAATGTCCTCCTCTCCTTGCTGGGTCTTCTCCAAACACCAACCACTGATCTTAGACTCCTCTCCACGACCTAATCGAGCTAAGAACACATGCATGCAAGGATTTTAGTAAAAACTTCTCAAAAGCTTCATCCATGGCCATGGATGAAGGAGGGAAGAAGAAAGAGTTAAGCAGCCAAGGAGGAGAAGGAAGGAAGAGGGAGAAGCTTACCACACCAGATCTGATCTTCCTCTACTGCAGTCCATAACCAAGAGCTTCCATGGAGAAAGAAGAGAAAAGAGAGCAAAGATTGGAAGAGAGGAAGAGAGGAAGAAAACTAACGTGAAAGAGAAAGAGAGGAGAGAGAGAGGGAGGGACAAGGGGCTGCCAAAAGGGAGAGGGGACAGCTGACATCTTGTCCTCTTTGCTCGGAACGAGGGGTCGGAAATGACCTCTTGTCACCTCAGCTCGGAACAAAAGGTCGAAAAGCGGAAAAGGGAAAAATGACTGGTCGGCTCGGGATTTTAGGAATAAATCCCGGCACTCGGCACCTCGTGCCTGCGGGAAGATCTACAAAACTTTCTAAGTCCAAAATAAAAATTCCGGACGTTACACATATGCTCCAATCTTGAGCATGATATGCGCATGCCGATTGATCTTGATTTCTCCACATTCATTCATCCATCCAAGCTTGTAAGGTCGTGGATGTTGAATAGAATTCAGCTGCAGCTTGCTAACAACTTCGGTTCTCACTAAGTTGCTACAACTCCCACTGTCAATGATCATGTTGCAAACCCGTCCTTGGACCAAACAATGAGTATGGAACAAGTTCCCTCTCTGATTATCTTCATCTAGAGAAGGTATGATACTCAAAGCTCTCCGATTGACAAAGCAATCAAACAATTTAGCATTAGTTAAAGGATGAGGGGCACAAATAAAACATGAATTTTCCTCTCCCTTTAGGCCGTGGGGTACGGCTTCCTCTATAGCCTCAGTCGTGGACTTCCCTGTCATAAACTCAGCTGGATGCTCAACAAAATCAGCAAGTGGATCAATAATTAACATAGCATCACCATGGACTAACATGGGTGTATTCAATTCAACAACATACTCTACAAGTTCAGCATTCCTAATAGGTAGTATTGCATCATTTAAACACATAGATGAGGGTGTAACTAGCTCAGCAATGGTACTAACATCTATGCACTTCGATATCTACTTAACATGACTTAAAATTTCAGCAGGTATGTGTAGATCATTCTCAGCAATAGAAATCTCAGGAGAAACAATATCTAAAGTACTTAAAGCAAGACAAGGGTTAGGAACGATCTTAGTTGAATGAAGACATAGTCCAGAAACAAATCTTTCTTCAGGTTAGTCTTCTTCTTCTTCATCCTTTTCAGCTAGCAAAACCGTCCTCTCTTCTTCCTCTTCCCCGGGATCGGAATCTGATTCATAGTACCCTTTGTCATTAATAATCAATGTCCTCTTGTTGGGACATTCTCGCGCCATATGGCCTCTTCCTTGACACTTGAAACACGTGATATCTCTAGCTTTGGTGGAGAAGTTAGAGTCACTTCCCTGTGATGTCGAGGTAGGAGTCTTACTCGATATAGGTGTAGCTGTAGTAATGGGCGTAGCCTTGACGTCTCGGCTGTTGTTGGCTGACTCTCGGCCGGCACTGCCCTGATCTCGGCCCTAGTCACGGCTGGAATTTCCTCTCCACGCAGTATTAGGATCTCACCAATCTTGACTCCGTATCTTCAACTTCTTTTCAACTCTCACAGCGAGATGTTGTAGATCTATCAAGTTAGAATAAGCATACATATCTATCTCAGGAGCTAAGTAAGGATGTAATATCCTAAGGTAACGACCATGGTAGCTTCGTCATCTTCCTGTACGTCGGCTTGAACTATGGCCATTTCCATGGTTGCATAAACCTCCTATGCGCTCATAGAAGCCTTGCTTCGGGTTCCCGGTCGTTGGCGCAGGTCTCTTCCATGATTCGGTGAACGAATCGGGCTCTCTGTGATTTCCTTCATCTGGTCCCCACGATGGTAAATGTCCGTATCCAGATCTCGTCCTCTTTCCTTCAACAAGTTATCTCCACACATTAAAGAATAACTAGTAAATTCAAGGGCAACGTAATGTACCTTCTTAATGTCTGAAATATTATGACAGCTCCAGATCTATTATACTTTCGCCTCCGAATAAGGTACACATCAGCATCACACTTCCCTTCAAAGGACGGTATCTTCACTTTAGCCTTGGAATACACCTCAGTCTCTAGTACGAGATTCTCTCCATCATCAAAGTCCATATCTTCTCCATATGAATCGTCTAGGCTGCATGACTCCGGGATTAACTCGAAGTGGAAACGACTAACGCGGGGTGAGTGGTGGAGGTGGCATATTGTTCCTAGGTGGCGTCCTCTCATCAAAACGCGTTCCTCCAAGCCATCTAGGCTCTCATGAACCGAGCTAGCACAGTTTTGACGTCCAAAGCTCTTGGGAGCGTCGGCTACCCGTTCTCGTTCTCCCTACCTGAAGCATACATGACTCAAAACAAGCAAACACGTTAAGGTTAGTTAAGAATACTCCTAAGCTACCCTCTTCAAGTGTATCGCCTCAGTTACCTTCCTCATAGGCTTCGAAACTCCTCTTAGCCAGTTTGCAAGGATCACTGTAAATCTGCAAGTAAAATGTCTCTAACAACAAAATGTCTATGCGTCCAGGCATGAAAGTAAGGCAAACGACTCAGATCTCAAAGGGAAACGACTTTTTAAGTGGTGTTAGTCAGAAAAATCAAAACTAACTCGCATGTAATTTTCTCAACCAACAAATTAAAAATCTCAAATAAAAAGACAAATGAAGCCTGATGAAAAATTTAAAACAGGAAAAAGGGAAAAGAAAAGGAAAAAGGGAAAAGGGTAAGGGAAAAAAACAAAGGTGATATGAACAATTTTGTGTAGGGATGCAGGGAACTCAAGGGTATAGAAAAGATGTTAAATGGGATTAAAGGTATAATAAAACAAAACTCGCAATAGGCACCAACCAACAAAATATGAACAATGTGAATAACTACAGAAAACTAAATGACTAAGTCAACAAGAATTTTTTTTTTATTTACTTGGAGCTTGCGAGAGAAAAAAAGAGACGAATCCTACTAGGGTTTGTGGATGACCGGGCCGTGAGCTTGACGGTGGCGGACCGTTGGTGGCGGGACTGGTGGTGGCGAGTGATGGCCAGTTCAGAGAAACCATGGAGGGATAAAACCGAAAGGTTTCGGTTTGGTATGAACCGAGACGTTCAGGCGAGGACGGACTCGAACCGGTTTGGTTCGGTAATGGTCCGGTGAAGATATAACAGGTCAAGCTAAGGTTAGGGTTTGACGACTAGGGTTTAGGGTTAGGGTTAGGGTTTGACGGCTAGGGTTTAGGGTTAGGTTAGGGTTTTGCGGCTAGGGTTAGGGTTTGCACCGACGGAGTCGACGGCTAGGGTTTGGCGACGGATAGGGGTTGGTGGCGGGTATGGGAAGACGGCTGAGGGTTTGGCCGTGCGTGTAGGGCGCGGCACGCCATAGAGACCTTGATGGTCTCGGGTGGAGGGCGACTTCGCAGAGGGCCGAGATGATGGTGGAGGTGGGTGTGGTCGGTGTTAACGGGTAATATTCCGATCAAAAACGAGAAAAAATCATCGAATCTTGGCAAAGGTACAAAGTAAATTAACAAACAGGCCACAATAATCTTTCTTTTCAGGAAATTGAATGCGGAATTGAAAATGCAGTAAAATAACGAGAATAGTAGAAACTAACCGTTACCGTTCCTGCTCCAGTGACTCTCTTTTGTGAAAAACTTTCTTGACGGATCTTGAAAGTTCGAATCTTTTTTTGTGAAAGACATTAAAAGAGAGACGATACAAGGTGTCGATTTAACGTTGGCTCTGATACCAATTTGATATGGGGTAAGCCGTGAGGTTGCCCGATCTTTCAACACCAAGACTTCGTATGAAAGAAAAAATGAAAAAGATAGAAACTTGGAAAAAGAAAAGATGAATGAATGATTCAATGACGGTGAATGATCGCAGAGGAATAGATCTGGTCGAACCCTTAAGACAACCAAGAGCATACTCGGGAAACAAAGGCCCTAACACACAACTTGGAATGAGTTAAAGAAGTCGTTTCGCTATAAATCTCACACAAAAGGAAAAACTATTGTTCCCAGAGCACGAGAAGTTGCCTGAAGATGATTGAGAACACCAACTTACCAATCCAAGTGACACAACTCAAACAGTCCAAGCTGTTTGGCAAACGAGAATCAACTCGCTCAGGGTTTGAATAAGATTTCACCTACTCGTTCTCGATTCTATGAGAGAGAAGCAAATAATGGGCATTGCAATATCAGTTCAAGTTGAGCAACCTGTGAGTATCTATACACCTTTAACCATTCAAGATCTTATAACTTGTATTTTTTTTAATCCTTTTTCTTTTCTTTTCTTTTCTTATGCTGCCACTATTGTGTTATGATTTTCTCAAGTAAAAAATAGAGGAAGACCAAGGAAATAAACCAATAATGCACCAAAAAAACACTCAATTAAGGGCAACTAGACAAAATGAACGTCTGGGAATGGTACAAACCCCATTCTTACTATGAAAGAGAGAAACACTTGGTGCTACATCTTCTCAACCATGAGCAGCAAGCTAGCAACACATTAGTTCAAAACTAGTCAAATAAACTTAAATCATGCATTTTATAAAGGATTAGACCCTTAATTGTTGACTAAGATCTCAAATCCTGCATTTTTGAGCTCAACATTCGCTCAAAAAAGAAGCACTAATGTATATACTATAACATAGTATCCACCAATTACATGTGAATAAGGAGTAGTTAAGTTGCAAACCCCCAACAATATTTCAAAATCACAGTTGAAGCGTAATTCACAAGTGGCAGCAAGAATTTGTTATCGAGATACAAATTGACATTACCAAGTACAATGGATGATAACTGATTTGGCCACTCGAATTCCACAAGTAACACATATCACACTCATGGTACCATCAATCAATACAAATGAGTCGATTAATTAGTCAAAGAAACATAAATTTTTGTTTAGACATTTTATCGAGAACATTAACTACAATACTAAAAGTTACAAGTTTTGATGCATTTGAGATTAACAGAGCATTACCTCGATGACTTTTAGTATGAAGAAAATGATTTTGCACTATCAAGAGTTGAATGAAGAGTGAACAACGTGATACTTGCTCCATAAGCCAACAAACCAATTAGTAAAATTACATAGCAATGAAGTTCTTGAACTGGAAGAGGAAAATGTGAGTTCTTGCCGGTGACTTCTGATGGTGGTAGGAGACATGGATTATCAATGAGAGAAATTGGGTAAAAAAGAAGCGACGAGATAGAGGAAGAATGCAAATTTCTTACATAAGATATTAGGTAGTGGAAATTTAGAGAGGACCGGGGTTCATCTAGCAAGGAGCTCTTGTTATTACGTCTTTTATTTTGATTTATTTCGTTTTCTTATAATTTTAAGTACTGTTTCGCCTTTTTCTCTATAACTTACCTATATACTATACAATCATCATTAATAAACCCTTTACCGGAAAATTATGTTGGTGTCAATTAATGAAACATCACGGAAAGTTTAGATTATTTTTGAATTAATGAAAGTTCGTGTTATTTTTCACAACTCGATGAAAGTTTAGGTTGTTCATAGAAATTTACCCTATTTTTTTAACATTATTTATTAGAAGAAAACTTGTTCGTTGGTTTCACACCCCTATAATCCCTATCAATAATGATAGAAACTCACAAGATAGCAAAACGAGGAAGGGATAGTTTTAAATCTATAACCTGTAAATAATTCCCCTAAATAGCAACGAACCCACATTGTATGGATCGTACAAAGTAGGACAAGTATTCCAGGCTCGTTGATAACATGAATTATCGACCTAGTTTAGTAGAGCATATAATTAGTTTTCCGTTTTCTGCATGCATGTTTTAGCCTTAGTTTGTGTTTTTTATACTTGTGTAGTGCAACTTTGCGAGTATAGATCTCTACACACACTTTTGATGTCTTTGTAGGAATTCTGGCGTGCTTTGGAGCTAAAACGATGCATTTGAGGATCAAGCCTCGGGATGGACGCTTTGGAGCGATCACACATGCACGGGAAAGGAGGAAAAGACGAGCCAAGACAAAACGCACGAGATTAGAGCAATCTCGGTCGAGATCCACATGATCTCGGCCGAGATCCAAGCTATCTCGGCCGAGATCCGAGCCATCTCGGCCGAGACTCCCTATTTCAGTTGGGTTGAAAAGTTTTTGTCGACGGATCTCGGTCTCCATCTCGGTCCCAATCTCGGCCGAGATTTCTGCCATCTCGGCCGAGATTTTCAAACTTGACCGAGATGATCCGACCGAGATTTCCTCAACGCTGGATCGCGAAGCCAATCTCGTCCCCGACGTTCAAAAATCTCGGTCACCGACCGAGATTTCAGTGCGCCGATTTAATTCGCTCTTTTCGGGTCAGTTTTGGCCCGGCCCGTTCTATGGAAGATTGAGGGGTATAAAAGGAAAGCCCTAAATGATTTCCGGGGTCCGCTTCATTCTATTTCTCGAGCTCATATCGAGAGAGCCACTTCTCTTCTTCTTCTCCCTTTGCCCTACACCATTGTCATCATTGTTGAACTTCATTGAGTTTGGAGGAACTTCACAATACTGGGAATTTGTCGTTTTGCTGGTTTCCCTTTAATAAAGCTTAGTATCTTCTTTATTCTTTCTTTTAGTTCTTATTTTATGCATTCTTCCATTGAATTGATTGAATTGATTGAATTGATGATTGCTTTTGATATGTTGATTGTTGGCTAGAACCATTGTGGTTCCAAGGTGAATAGGGATTTGTTTATACCCGGACTATGATGGAATAGTGTTTTATGCTTGGTTTGAATAACTTTGAATTCCTAGTGGTTGGCTTGTTCTTGAACCTAGTTAGAATCCTTCTAGCTAGTAACCTAGGTTAGAATTGAGACTTATCCGGTGATATTCCGCTTAGATACATGAGTGATTGACCATAGGTAATAGATGTGAAAACCTCTATTGGGTTGAGTGTGCTTAGATTTCTTCCTAAGTAGGGTAATACCTGAGACTTACCCGGTAATGGTTTACCTTTCCCTTAGTTTGGAGTCTGGTTTGTTTAGAATTTCCTACCTCTCTACCTTGAGACTTACCCGGTAATAGGTTGTTGGTTTGGAACTGGATAGTCTTGAGACTTACCCGGTAATAGACTGTCAGCTTAGAAACGTTCTTCCCTGAAGCTTGTTAACCATAGATCCTTTGAGAGATGTCCTGAGTCCGTGCATATAAATAATGACCTTGAATCCTTGGAATCTACGTTCTATTTTATTGATCAATCTTTCGTTTGTTTGTTTTACTTAATTTTCAATCAAATCCGATATTTGATTGCGAACTCTACAAAAAAAAATTCAAAACCTTTTGATCTTTCTTCCCTTATTTTCCAACCTCATTCTTTTACTTTTATTTACTCTATCTTTGATCACATTCACATTTCAAACACTTGGTCCCTGAGATCGACCTTTGAATACTTAACCTTACTGGTGATTGACTCATACACTGTGGGTTCGCTACAATTTGTGTGTTTATTTCTTGTTTTACAAATTTAAACATATGGCTTTTACTAACCTGTGAGCTTTTATCATTATTGATAAAAGTTTATAGGGATGTAAAAAATAGCAAACAAGTTTTTGGCGCCGTTGCCGGGGACTAAGTTATTTGATTTAGTTTTTGTGATTTCTTATAGTGTAAGTCTTTCTTTTACTTTTGATCTCGTTTTTGGTTTTGTTTTTGGAATTTTAAGGACTTTAGGTATCCTTCAGTGTATGCGAAGAACTCGGGGTTCAAAAGAACTAGTTCCGTACGATCCCGAACCTGAAAGAACATTGCGAGAGAGACTAAGAGCCCGAAAAGCTTCTAAAATGGCCGAAAACAGAGATTACGAAGCTGAACTAAGAGATGCTTTAGAGCAACTAGAAGTTGAGAGACGGACTGCTAGAGAAAGAGAGGAAACTACTGAGAGGGAAATGACTGCAATGAGAACTCAAATGGAAGAGATAGCCAGAGCCATGAACCAGAGGCAAGCCGTAGCTCCAGCTCCAGCTCCAGCTCCAATGCAACAAGTAATTCTAGCACCACAATTAGCTCCAGTGCCCCCTCGAGTTGAAGCTCCCCCACAAGCTCCACCTCCCGCTCCTCTCAGACCTGTCCTTTACCAGCCTTTTGTGGAAGTTCCACAAACACTTGGACAGAGAATGGACCCTACCCAAAGAGTCAACCGTCTTGGAGTTAACTTTGGAGATCCCGCAAACCATGAGCATGAGCTGCGACCGCAGGTAATACAGATGATTCGCCATAATCAGTTTGAAGGGACAGAGACGGAATCTCCTCACCAACACATGAATAACTACGAGACTCTTATGGATGCGGTAAGTCCAACCCGTATGGAAGGTAACAATCATAAGATAAGGGGTTTTTCTTTCTCTCTTAAGGATAGAGCTTTAGCTTGGTATCAAACAATACCATACGAACAAATTAACACATGGGAAGAGATGGTGTCTGAATTCCTCACCAAGTTTTTCCCACCCTACAAGACTACTGAACTTAGAGGGAAGATAAATGCCTTTGTGATGAAAGATAAGGAGAGTTTGTATAAGTATTGGGAGAGGTTCATTGACCTTACGCTGGAATGTCCTCATCATGGGATCTCTAAGATTGAATTGCTAGACATTTGTTACAAGGGACTTGATGAAGATACTCAATTCAAGTTGCAATCACTTTTTGGAGGTACTTTTATGGGAAAAAATGTGGATGAAGCTTGGGAATTCATTACGAAGCAAGCCAAGACTATTGAAAAGTATTCTCACGGGAAAGTTGAAGAGAGAAGGACTAGATCCGGAGTCTATGAGGTAAATGAAAGTACTCTTAATGATTCAAGGTTAGATGCTTTACAAGTTGAACTTAAATCTTTGAAAAAATTAATTGCATCTAACTTGAAAGCTCAGCAAGCCGAAGTGCAGGTAGCATCCAAGGAAGAAGATGCGAATTACATGGATAAAGGTAACTTCCAAGGAGGTTATAATAACCAAAGAGATCATAATAACAATTATAATAGGAATAATCAGGGATATAACTACAAGCCTAACCATAATCATCCTAGTTTTTCTTATTCTAATCCTGAGGGTGCTTTGAACCCTCAAGCTTCTTCTAGCAATGTAGGCCAGCCATCCAAGCCAGCTGAACCCGCTCAACCAAAGGATAGAGTTGAAGCAATGTTTGAGCAATTGATGGCTAGGATGAGAAATATAGAGAGTACGGTCATTAGGTTAACCAAAGCCCAAAAGATTTTGGAAACTTAAGTATTCAAGAAGGCCGAAGACGCTCAAATAGATCCAAGAAGACTTCTTGGAAAGACTGAAAATAATCCAAGGGGGCAAGTCATGGCAATCACTACAAGAAGTAGATTAGAAACATATGATCCACAACCAAAGGTCTTGGATAAAGGAAAGCAACCAATGGTAGAGGAACCTAAGGAAAAAGAGAATGTTTACATCCCTCCTCCTCCATACAAGCCACCACTTCCTTTTCCTAAATCCCGTGCTAGAGCTCAATTGGACAAGCACTTTGGTAAGTTCCTTGACCTTTTAAATAAATTGCATATTAACATCCCTTTTGTTGATGCTATTCTAGGGATGCCTGCCTATGGAAAGTTCTTGAAGGAAATCCTCTCCAACAAGAGGAAGCTAGAGGAATATGGAGAAGTTAGAATGACCCGGAGATCTACTGACCTCATCCAGAGGAACAGTGGAAAGATGCCACCAAAATTGAGTGATCCCGGATCTTTTTGTGTCCCGATCAAAGTTGGAGATGGAATGTACAAAGCGTTATGCGATCTAGGAGCTAGTGTGAGCATTATCCCCCTCGTTTTATGCAGGAAGGTTGGACTTGGAGAACCAAAGCCGGTGAAGATGACTCTTTGCATGGCAGACAGAATCACCACATGTCTTGTGGAAATCATTGAGGATGTTCCAATCCAATTAGAGAAGTTATTTATCCCTATTGACTTTGTTGTTCTTGATATTCCTACTGATTGTCCTGTTCCTATCATTTTAGGGAGACCTTTTCTTGCTACCCTTACATTTAGAATTGACGAGGAAGTTGTACAATTTAAGCTCCCTCCTTTGATTAACGGACCCTTGTTTGAAGAGGATATGTACAACATCATAGAGGATGATGAAGATGATTGTGAGATTATAAATTCAATTTTATGTTCTGACCCTCTTGAGCAGATTTTGAATATGAGCATCATGACAGCAGAGCCAAAAGATGAACTGTTTGAAGAAGTCCGATCTTTGAGTCTACTCCCCATCAACGAGGAATCAAGATTCGAAGAACTGAAGGAGGCAGAGGGCATCTCGGCCGAGATCCAAATCATCTCGGTCGAGATCCTGCAACAGAAAGTTTCAATTTCCGAAGATCAGACCATCTCGGCCGAGACCGAAAAATCTCGGCCGAGATTCGCCCTATCTCGGGCCGAGATTCAAGAAGCTCGGCCGAGAATCACACCATCTCGGGCCGAGATCACTCATCTCTACCGAGATGAGTTGGCCGAGATTTCTGAAGAAGAACCGGAGCCTCCTAAGGTCGAGATGAAGCCTCTTCCGACACACCTAAGGTACACCTTTCTTGGTTCCAACTCATCTTATCACATCATTGTTAGTGCTAGCTTGAATGAACTTGAACTTGATAAGTTATTGAAAGAGCTTAGGATGCATATAAAATCTTTGGGCTACACTATAGATGACCTCATAGGGATTAATCCTTCTATGTGCGTGCATAGGATCATGTTAGATGATGGACATAGGCCTTCTATAGAACCTCAAAGGAGATTGAATCCTAACATGAAAGAGGTAGTTAAGAAGGAGATCCTTACGTTGCTTGATGCGGGAATTATATTCCGTATCTCGGATAGTAAGTGGGTTAGCCCGGTACATGTTGTACCTAAGAAAGGTGGGATGACTGTCATAACCAATGAAAAGAATGAGTTGATCCCGACTAGGACCGTGACAAGATGGAGGATGTGCATTGATCATAGGAAGTTGAATCATGCTACTAGGAAAGATCACTTTCCTTTACCCTTCATTGACCAAATGTTAGAAAGGCTAGCCCAACTCTCTTACTTTTGCTACCTAGATGGGTATAGTGGCTTTTTCCAGATCCCCATCCATCCGGATGACCAAGATAAAACCGCTTTTACTTGTCCTTGGCCCTTGGGGTACCTTTGCTTATAGGTGAATGCCTTTCGGTTTATGCAATGTGTAAGAGCCTTAGTCTTTGGAGTCAGTTTGGCCTTAGCCGCCCCCGCGGGTTCAGGGAGCCTCCCTTGCGGCTCGTGTAGCTTTCCGCCCATGCAGCTCAGGGAACCGCCCCTGCGGTTTCTTGCGGTTGCAGCCAGCTTTGTTGACCGGTTGACTCGTGCTTTACTCTCTTCCTTACCTCTTCTTACTTTGGCTTCTGGGCAAGGGTTTCTTCTTCACTTCTTCCTTATGTCCTTCTTGCTTCCCCCTTCCTCTTTCTTGATCTTGCTTGAGTTTTCCTTAGAGTTTGGAAGAGTTTTGTGTGGCTTTGAGTGGATTGATGTTGATGTTGTGTGCTATACTGAGCTTGGGAGGCTAGTTGAGTGGTGGTTGTGATCTTTTCCAGCCTGGTTAGGCCTACAGCTGTAGGTGAGATACTCTTTTCTTCTTCTTCTCTTCTTTCTTTCCTTGATTCCTTTGCTTAGCTTAGGATTAGATGTATGTAGATGTAGATTGATGTTGGAATGTCTATGTGTATGTATGTGTGTGGCTTTGGAATGGAGAAGACGTGATTTGATCACGTGAAGAGTGAAAGAGAAGTCGGGACTCTAGGTTCTGCAGAGTCGCCGCCCCCGCGCCAGAAGCCGCCGCCCTGCGGGATCTTTGTCACCGCACCTACGCCGGAAGCTGCCGCCACCGCAGCCACGGTCCCCAGCGCCTGCGCCCATGCCTGCGTTTGCTTGCGGCCACTGTCACCGCGCTTACGGCCGAGCATTGCCGCGCTTGCGGTTTGCCTTGTTCCGCCCCTGCGTCGTTCCGTTCCGCAGGTGCGTCTTGTACATGATCTACTTAGAGTATTATGATCCTTTCCTTTCCTAGTATGAGCGGGTTAGTAGCATGATAGGTACGTGTTTGAGGTTAGAATGTTTGAGGTTAGAATGGATGATGAGTATGATATCGTTTATGCCGGTTATGGCTTTGAGGTTTATGAGTTAGGATATCATCCTTATGGATCCCTTGGGTCCAGGTGTGACCCCTTTGATGGATAGGAGTTGATACCTTGTTATGCCTTGTTTTAGGCAGTGTTGTCCTCTAGATAGGAGTGGATCGTGTTGAGAGTTGATCGTGGTTAAGACTACTTTTGAGGTTGAGGTAAGTTCGTAGGACTTACTTAATTAGCTGTCATCCTTATATTGGATGTATGCATGAGTGGTGTGTGGTATATGATTGATAGCATGCGTTATTGATTATTACCGACCTATGGTATATTGATTGCCCATTGTGGGCCGTGATAACCTTTCCCATTTCATCCTGCTGTGAGTCTAGGAGGTTCTCTGTAGTTAGGCCATATCTGCTATACGGGATGAATTCCTTCATCACTCCCATTAGGGTATACGGGAGGAGTGCGGAGCCCAACCAGCTGGCGAATAGCGATCAGAGGCGGAGAATGATATACTCCTCGTGTCACATATGTTCATATACATATATTTATACGGTTTGAGTGTTGGACTTTATAAAGATAATTAACCGGGTAAATGTGTGATAGCATGATGATGTGTTTATTATTCTTGACGTGTGACTGTGCTTATGCATCTCTATATATATGTGTATGGTTAGCTAACGGTTTTATACCGTGTTGTAGATCCTTTGCAGGTTAGAGAGCTGCAGAGTGATCCAGAGGGGTGATCCGCTGAGGGCTCTGTACACTGGGGCGTTATTGTGAGATATGGGATTTTTATTATGTACAGTTATGTTTTATTTGTACTCAGCGGTACTTTTGTATCACCTTTTGATACTTATATATATCAGTTTCACGTTTTGTTTTAATCTATCTGTGCCTTGTTGTAAGATCCAGTGAACTTGTTGTCAGGCTAGGTTCAGGATCCATTGTGAGATCCTAGCCTAGTAGCGCATCGAATCCTACGGATTCGGGTGTTTCACAATGCTCCTGCCACTTTTCAAAGATACATGATGTCTTATTTTTTCTGAATATATTGAAAAAACATCATGGAAGTCTTCATGGATGATTTTTCTGTTTATGGATCTCTTTTGATGATTGTTTGGCTAACCTGTCTTTAGTCTTACAAAGATGTGAGGATTGTAATCTTGTTCTCAATTGGGAGAAATGCCATTTCAAGGTTAGGGAAGGTTTTGTATTAGGTCACTTGATATCTAACCGTGGAATTGAGGTTGATAAGGCCAAGATTGAGACTATTGAGAAGTTACCTCCACCATCATCAGTCAAAGGGTAAGGAGTTTTCTAGGACATGCCGGTGTTTACCGGAGATTTATAAAGGATTTCTCCAAAATTGCTAAACCTTTGACTAACCTACTAATCAAGGATGTTCAGTTTGTTTTCTCGAAAGAATGCCTTGATGCTTTTTATAGGTTGAAGGAAGCTCTCATCACCGCTCCAATCATGCAACCCCCGATTGGTCTCTTCCATTCGAGGTGATGTGTGATGCAAGCAACTTCGCAGTGGGAGCGGTGCTAGGACAGAAGAAGGAAGGACTTACTCATGCTATTTACTATGCTAGCAAGACGCTTGATGGAGCCCAGCTGAATTATGCAACTACTGAAAAGGAGCTCCTAGCCGTCGTCTACGCGTTTGAGAAGTTCCGTTCCTATCTTGTAGGAGCTAAGGTGATTGTGTACACGGATCATGCTGCGATTCGTACCTTCTCACCAAGAAGGATGTAAATTCACGTCTTATCCGATGGATTCTTCTCCTTCAAGAATTTGATTTAGAGATTAGAGATAAGAAGGGGTCCGAAAACTCTGTAGCTGATCATCTTAGCAGGTTACCTCCAGAACTTATGGAAGGGGATGACACCCCTATTGACGATGCATTTCCAGATGAGCATCTCCACATGATGGAGAAATATATCCTCCAAATTTCAGGTGAAAAGGAACCTTGGTTTGCTGACTTTGTTAATTATTTAGTTGTGGTGAAATCCTCCAGGTTTATCTCCTTCCCAACGGAAGAAATTCTACAAGGATGTGAGGCATTACTATTGGAATGAACCACTACTCTTCAAGAGAGGACTCGAGGGAATCCTTAGGAGATGTGTCCTAGACGACGAGATTGAGAGTATCATCCGACATTGTCATTCATTGCCCTGTGGAGGACATGCTAGCCCCACAAGACTAGTGCCAAGGTATTACAATCTGGATTATTTGGCCTAATCTTTTCAGAGATGTGCATGTATTCGTCACTGCTTGTGATTCATGCCAAAAGGGGAACATATCTAGGAGGAATGAGATGCCTTAAACAACATCCAAGAAGTTGAGATTTTTGATGTATGGGGTGTTGACTTCATGAGACCTTTCCATCCTCATGCGGGAACCTTTACATTCTTTTAGCGGTTGACTATGTATCTAGATGGGTTGAAGCTATAGCTTCTCCCACTTGGCCACTGGTCTGCCTGGTACATTGTCTCTTCTCAGACCCTCCGGTCTGAGAAGCTCTCTCTGACTAGCCCGCTCCCTCTCATAATCAGAAGCTCTGTCCTGGTAGTCCATCAAGGACTCACAATGAAATCCCGCCATGTAGGTTTCGGGTAGTATCCCTCAGTCGTCGGGAGAAAAGATATACGTGCTGATCTGCAGGAGGTGCAGCTGGACCCAGTAAAGCCAGCTCCTCCTGGAACCTCCTAATAGCCTCTGAGACTGGTACATCCTCAAATCCATCCTCAACAAAATCCCACAGTTTCTCCCTCTCAGTGAGGCAGGGCAAAAATGCTCTCTGATCATGGTCCTCATCTGGTCATAGCTGATAACCTGACCCCGTACAGATCTCCACCAGTGTTGTGCCAAATCCCTGAACAGAGTCTGCACCAACTCAATCTGTCTGTCTGCTGGACATCTAATAGACTCCAGAGCTGAGTCTACATGCCTATCCATAGCTCCACCTCTAACCCACCTTTCCAGAGAAAGGGGGTACACCCATTTGTGAAATGCCTTCAACCAAGTATCTGGTCTAGGCCCTCTATACTCCTCCTGAACTTGAGGAATCTCAGCAGCATGTGCCTGTGCAACTGGCACCTGAGTCACTCCATGGATCTCTCATATGGTCCCTCCTGTGAAGCTATAGCTTCGCCCACAAGGTTGCAACCCCATATCATCCCCAGACTAGTGGCCAAGTGGAAATCTCGAATAGAGAAATCAAGGGGATCCTAGAGAAAATAGTGTCTCGCTCAAGGAAAGATTGGCAATGAAGCTTGATGATGCACTCTGGGCATATAGGACAACATACAATATTCCCATAGGTACTACTCCTTATCAACTTGTTTATGAGAAATCATGTCATTTGCTTGTAGAGTTGGAGCATAGAGCGTATTGGGCCGTGAAATGGCTAAATTTTGATATAAAGAAGCCGGAGAAAAGAGGTTGTTGGACATCAACGAGCTGGAGAAGATCCGGATGAATGCATATGAGAATGCACGGATCTACAAGGAAAGAACAAAGAAGTGGCATGACAAGCACATATTGCCAAAGAACTTCAAGAAGGTGATCTTGTTCTTCTGTTTAATTCTAGGCTCCGACTTTTTCCAGGAAAGTTAGAGTCATGATGGACGGGACCTTGTTGTGAGAAGATTTCCCCCACAGCTGTCGAAGTATGGGGTGAAAACTCCGGTATTTTTAAAGTGAATGGACATAGTTGAGAGGTATACACCGGAACTTCGGTGTGAAAAACTCTCACCTATCCATCTTACTTGACACTTTAAAGGAGTTAGGTCCGGCTAAAGACCTTAAACCAAGCGCTTCTCAGGAGGCCACCCGAGGTAAGAGTCTTTTTGTCTTTCTGTTCTTACTTTTGCTTTTTACTTTTGCGTTTTTGCGCGTTCTTGTTGTGTCTTTGCAGGACCTAGGTGTCATGATGAAAAAAAGATACGGGAAGCAGCACTCGAACGAGTTTAAGGCGAGGAAATTGCTATGAAAGACGAGAAACGAAGTAAGTCGAGGAAGAAACACGCCGGATGCCCTTCTTCATTTTACATTGTGAGTATTGTTTTTCTTCATATTTATTATTCACATTGGGGACAATGTGAGATTTAAGTATGGGGTAGGATGCTTGCAATACCTTTTAACACGTTTCTTTATATGTACTGCATTTTTATATGAAAATCCAAAAAAAATCAGAAAATTTTTAAAAATTGTGATTCTAGGATTGATGTGATCTTAATGAGGATAATGTGTATGTTTATTTGGCTATCGATGTTTATTTTGAGCTTTAATTGAATTAATGGCAATTAGGATTTGAATGCCTTGTTTGTAATCTTTATGATTTATTTGGATTACCTTGTTTAATTGGATTGATCTTGAAAGGTTGAAGATATATGAAAAGTTCTTTTACATTGCACATAAATGATTTAGGCAATTCGAATTCTTCTTCTTCTCTATCTTTACCATTTTCAGCACCTCAAACATTGAATTAATTTGCCCCTTATGACCCATCCGAGAATTAGGAAAGTGAAGTTTGAAGGTGTATGCTTAATTTGTGAAAAGTGAATTATGTGCAATATGTGAAGAAGTTGATTGATTTGTGAGATGTGAATTGAAGGCAAAAACTTTTTTTATGGGTTTTGTTGGCTATGAAGATGAGTAACTCGACACCATTCACATAATCGGGTGTTTTGTGTCTTGCCAAAGCCGGATTGGTTTTAAAAACATTCCCGAGAGTTGATTTGGTATGTGCATTTTGGTGTGAGGTACGTGAAGGAAACTGAACACCAAGGTTTCGGCTATTGTGCACCTATGCCTTTCACTCAAAAGAAAAAGAAGAAAAAAATGCATGAAGAGAAATGATGTATGTTGAGAAAGAAGAAAGAAAAGAAAAAATGTTGTTTTGTCCTCTTTCCTGGATTTCACCACCTTACCTATACACATCCTACCTTGATTACATTTCTTGGCCTTTTCTTTTGTTAAATCCTATTGATCTTTGCATACATGTAATTGATCATGACTTAAACTTAGATTTTTCATGAATTTTAGACATTGGTAGTTTTAAATGATGATTTTGGATTCCTTGCAGTGTGATTATCCTATATTTTGCCTATCTTACTTGACCTTAATCGAAATATGTCTTTAGCCTTGTGACTACACTCTAAAAGTGATCATGAATAGAAGACTACCAAAAGAGTTTTTTAGCATAGATGATTCATGCTATCTTGCCTTGAATTTATTATTTTTTTGGGGACAAACAAAGATAAGTAATGGGGATTTTGATAACATGAATTATCGACCTAGTTTATTAGAGCATATAGTTAGTTTTCCCTTTTCCGCATGCATGTTTTAGCCTTAGTTTGTGTTCTTTATACTTGTTTAGTGCAACTTTGCGAGTATAGATGTCTACACACACTTTTGGTGTCTTTGTAGGTATTTTGGCGTGCTTTGAGCTAAAACGATGCATTTGAGGATCAAGCCTCGGGATGGACGCTTTGGAGCGATCACGCAGGCACGGGAAAGGAGGAAAAGACGAGCCAAGACAAAACGCACGAGATTAGAGCAATCTCGGTCGAGATCCACATGATCTCGGCCGAGATCCCAGCTATCTCGCCGAGATCAGCCATCTCGGCCGAGACTCCCTATTTCGGTTGGGTTGAAAAGTTTCTGTCGACGGATCTCGATCTCCATCTCGGTCCAATCTCGCCGAGATTTGTGCCATCTCGGCAGAGATTTTCACACTTTACCGAGATGATCCGACCGAGATTTCCTCAACGCTGGATCGCGAAGCCAAACTCGGCCCCGACGTTCAAAAATCTC
>CM008281.1:27588339-27645922 GCA_002319775.1 Fagopyrum tataricum | reverse complement strand
CCGTAAGGGATGAAACGCGCGGTCTTCGTCAACCGATCTACTACTACCCATATCGCGTCGAAGCTCCTACTCGGTCTCAGACTAGTAACGAAATCCATGGAGATGTCCTCCCACTTCCACTATGGCACGGGCAGTGGGTGAAGCTCTCTTCCGTGTCTTTGGTGGTCGATCTTGACCTGCTGGCAGGTCGCGCATCGGCCACATATCTAGCTACATCGGGCTTGAGCCCGCCCCACCAATAAAATCTCCTAATATCCTGGTACATCTCACTTGTGTCTGGGTGCACCGAGTAAGGTGTGGAACGTGCCTCATGCAAAATCCGCTCTCTCAACTCCTGATCCGACGGTACACAAATACGTCCCTGACGTCTCAAAAGCCCGTCTGCTCCTTTGATAAACTACGGTGCCTCTCCTCGGGACATCTTGTCCCGGATCCTCATTAAAATGGGACATCCCTCCTGCTTCTGCAGGATCTCTCCGGACAGGTCAGGTAATACCTCTAACTCGAACAAACAACAGTCCGTATCCGGGAACCGGATATCCAACTCCAACCCCATCGAATCCCTCTACAACTGTGGTTGTACCGTAAGCTGAGCTATAACCTCCTCTCGAGGTGTCCTCCTACTCAAAGCATTGGCGACTACGTTCGCCTTCCCCGGATGGTACAAAATCTCTAAGTCAAAGTCCTTAATCAGCTCCAACCATCTCTTCTGGCGGTTATTCAACCCCACTGAGTGAATATATACTTCAGACTCTTATGGTCTGTGAAGATCTGGCACGTAGCCCCGTACAAGTAAAGTCGCCAGATCTTCAGGGCATGGATCACTGCCGCTAGCTCAAGATCATGGGTAGGTAGATCTCCTCGTACGGCTTCAGCTGCCGAGAAGCGTACGCAATAACCCTACCTCTCTACATCAAAACGCACCCCAAGCCTATCTTGGAGGCGTCACTATACACTACAAAATCCTCTACGCCCTTAGGCTAGGCTAAAACAGGAGCGGAGGTCAACCTCCTCTTCAGCTCCTCGAAGCTGCGCTGACAAGGCTCGGACCAGACGAACCTGGTAGACTTCCTCAGCAAGGAAGTGAGCAGTCGTGCAATCACGGAAAAACCCTCAACAAAACGGCGGTAGTATCCCGCTAAGCCCAAGAAACTGCGCATTTCCTTGACCGTCCTAGGAGGCGGCCATGAGGAAACAAACTCTATCTTCATCGGGTCAACCATGACACCCTCTACTCTCGGCGGCCATGCCATCCGGTAAAACACTTTCCCAACTTGCGCTAAGATCTCAAAAAGGTCCGATGTCTCGGAAACTCAACTTTCTTCTCGGGTCTTTCTCACTACAGCATTTCCATTATGTTTCTTCTATGCTTGTCTCTAACAAGTAAGATCGAACTTCCAATTTACACCGTTGGCTTTGGTTCTCGTCAAACCGAACTTTAATGTTACGTTTCCTCAATTCTTGTTGCAAGTTCTGAGTAATGAAGGAAATACTTTGCTTCATACTGCTTCTACTAACGAGACATGTATTCTATAACTTTACATCGCCTCTCAATACTCAATCAAGACCATGTGTTGAAGAATCACTTGTACACTTCAAACCAATCATACCTCGAGGAAATTTCAAAACAGTTGCACTAATGAATCTTCTCTTAACTCTCAACAACTCCATTGTCCATTTCCGTCCCACTCAAGACTTCATCGACATCCGGAGTAGGTTAGCCATAGATGGTGTTACTTGGAGAATCTCTCCACAAATCCGGTAATGATCAGCACATCCAAGAAAACTTGTAACTTCTTTCACATCCTTCAAGGGTTGTCGTCCCGAGACAACTGGTCATACAACTTATTTCTTCTTCGAGAGTAGACCAAACTGTCTTATTCGGGGCATTAGTAAGCCCATATGGAATCACTACAACTCGTAGTGACCATGATTTGTCCGGAATGCCGTGTTTGCAATATCCCAGTCTTGACTTCTCAATTGGTGACAATCAAACCTTAACTCGATTTTAGAAGAGACCACCGACCATTGCAACCGGTCGAGTAGATCATCTATACGTGGTAAGGGGGTACTTGTTCTTCCTTGTCATCTTGTTCAGCTCATTGTAATCGATGTACAAATGGAGATAACCGTCTCTCTTTTCACAAACGGTGTTCTCCATAACAACTTCAAATCAAGAGTTTAAGATATAATCCAATTTTTTGTTACCCTTCCTTTATGATCCCACAGCCTGGTTACTCTCTCCCACACTCATCCAAAGACCACCCGCATATGCGCGTTCTCGGTTGTCACCAATTAGCTGATAACTGACCTTCTCCCATGTCAATGACTTACCATTTTTCTATGCTTCCATGTTACCATTCTCATGAAGGCTACCCTCTCGGGGTACTCTACCTTAAACTCCGTTAGCTCATTCTTCATTCCACGCTTCCTTTTCTTTATGCGAGATAGATATACCCTTCTCGGCGTTGTTGTGTCACATGACTCACCTTCATAGGCTTAACCGCGCTTCATGATACCTTGTAAGTGCGTCTTCTCAAAATCTCTAACGTTAGTTAGCATCCACGTATTGCTCTCATCTTCTTAGGATCATCATTTATACACACTTCCTCCTTTTTGACGTTTCTTTGCCTTATCGTCATAACGGAAACCGGTCAACTCCGCGTGAATCCCCACCTTGCCATTCTTCTCATAACTCTCGTAATGTTGACTCTTCACTTAATGGTACCTCGTAAGCTTAACTTACGGTATCTTACATCTTTCACACTTGTTTCGATCACGTTTCTCATCTTGACTCCAAAGCTTAAGACCGTCTAAGGAAAGCTTCACTTCTCATGATAGAACACGGCCTTTAACCTTGTTAGAATGCACCCATCTCCTCCTCGATTCGCATTTTTAGTTGTCCACGCGTCTTCTTGAAGAACTTAAGTTTGTTATCTCCATTGTTCTCGTCGTCGTTCGATCATGGCTTCTTTAGAACCGCTTCTACACTTTAATGTTGTTCTCATCTCTTCTATTGCTTCCATCATGATTGCTCTTAAGTTGTCTCGAGTTTCCTTTTACTTGGTTGCCCTTTGCTTACGTCATCTCTACTCCTCCTCTTCGACATCCTTTTAAAGGAATCCGCGAAACGTCATGGTGTTCGTTAGCACGAAAAGATCAACTCGATACTTGAGTGTACTCCTCCCTGTATGAACGTTATCCCACGCCAACGACGTCGTCTCAAAGTGATGATATCGTATTACCCTCTTTCTATTAGGTTCGTATCTCCATATGCTACTATATATATATAAGAATCCGTATATAAGACTATATATGTCCTATGTCCACATTACTACTAATATAACACACCTGGAATTCCATCACAACAAAACAAGGTCCAAAACGTATAACAATCCTCCTATATAACCATACATATAAATCAAGTCAAAACATCATAAGGCCACATACATAGCTAGGTACATAAAAATCCAGAAACATCAAAAGGCCATGTATATGTATATATATATAACTACGTAATAATATATATACATACATCAACTCTAGGGGTCTAAGTCGCCGAGGTTTGCTGAAGTGGTAGTCTCGTACATTCTGACCCAAACTCGACTCATGCACATGATTTTGAAAACGAAAAGTCAGAACCCGTGTGGTTCTGTTTATTCCTCATTCGGCCATTAAAAGATTGTGAGTGCCATTGTTGTCAACCTAGAGCTCTGATACCACTTTTGTAACACCCCAAATCCGCGGGACTCGGGATGCTACGAGCGAGACCTCACAATGGGTCCCGGCCCTTAGCCTGACAACAATTTCACTGGACCTTTCCAACAAGGCACAAATAAAGGCAAAACTCAAAATCGTTTATAATGTATGCGAGATACTGAAATGTAAAGATAAATCAACAAAACGACATAACTCCGATAAGAAAAACTAAACCGTACAACATAAATCAACAATCCAACGATACAAAGGCATAACCCCAAAAACGTCCCCGTCCTATAATGTACGAAGACCCCAGTTGTCCACTCCTCCACCTCACTCGGCGGCGTCCCTAACCTGCAAGGCATCTACACAATGGTTTAAAACCGTTAGCTCATATTCGAAGCATTAGAAAAGAGGTGAAGGCACATACACACATATATCACATAATACATACATACTCCAAAACACACAAGTCCGGTTTATTATCTTTTTATTATTAAGTCGTATCCCGTTCTAATTCAACTTAGCTTTGTGACACGAGAACCACCGTGGTCTCGCCTCGGTCCCTACTTACCGGAAAGGAATGGTACTGATGCATCCGACCGTCTACCCACCCGGGCTAGTCGCCGATAACCTCCTAGACTCTCGCAAGAGCTAGGCAGATGATGTCACCGCCCGTTATCATAAACTTGGGTCAAAATATATAAAGTCGATGGTCGTATTTACCGGTTTAGTTGTTTATAACATAAACAAGAACACAAACACACACAACCAACACACATCGATGCTAATACGTAAAATACGAGCTAAGTAAGTCCGGAGACTTACCTCGTCACCACACTCAAATCACAACACTCTCGCTTCCTTAAGGAGGAAGCCCACAACCTGCGCACAAGAGATATGCATATCAATACATGCTCACGCTCAAGAAGTCTTAGACTTCACTCTAGTGATCTAAGCAAGATCACCTAACCCTCAAGCTAGGAATGCATCCTAGGATCCAAGGTACTCACCACACTCCCAGCACATGAAAGCAAATCACAACAACTTATAACCTCACATGATCTTAAACCTCAGTCAAGAAGGAACAAGCTAGCCTAGAAGGTCCATCATGCTCATCATACTCATAACCATCACTACATCGAGCCTTAAGGGCTCCTAGGTTCACAACCACTAAGTGTCATATCAAGCTACTCTAGATCCATCCTAGGCATGCTACTAACATGATACAACTACAAAGCTAAGGAATGAACGAAGGGGAACGGAGGAGAGGAACCTACTGTCGAAGAAAGGAAGCCGCGGAGTCAAGTTGGCGCCCTGGCGGAACAGTCACCGCCCCCGCTGTAAAATCCTGAGCCGACCCGCCAAGATATATTCCTAAAATCCCGCGGAGTCAAGTTGGCGACCCGTAGGCACGAGATGCCGAGTGCCAAGATTTATTCCTAAAATCCCGAGGCGACTCGCCGTTTTTCCCTTTTTTCCGCTTTCCGACCCTTCGTTCCGGGTTAAAGTGACAAGGGGTCATTTCCGACCCCTCGTTCCGTGGTGAGGGACAAGAGGTCAGCTGACCCCTTGATCCCCTCAACACTTTTCATCCGTGTCCCTCTCCCTCTCTCTCTCCTCTCTTCTCTTTCACGTCACTTTTCCCTTCCCTCCCTCTCTTTGCTCCCTCTTCCCTTCTTGCTCAATGGATGCTCTTGGATAGGGACTGCAGAAGAAGAAGTTCAGTTTTGGTGTGGTAAGCTTCTCCCCTTTCTTCCTTCCTTCTTCTCCATGGCTGTTCATCCCCCTCTTCTTTCCTCCTTCATCCATGGCCATGGATGAAGCTTTTGAGAGGTTTTTACTCAAATTCTTGCATGCATGTGTTCTTAGCTAGATTAAGTCGTGGAGAGGAGTCTAAGATCAGTGGAGGGTGTTTGGAGAAGACCCAGCAAGAAGAGGAGGACATTGAAGCCAAGGATCCACGATCGAAAATGAAGAAGACGAGGTTCTTCACCGAACCCGCGGGGGCGGATCATCACGGCGGCAGGAGCGGCTAGCCGCGGGTGCGCCTCATCACGCCGCAGGGGCGGCTCTGGGCTTCAAGACGCCAAACCGCCGCAGGTGCGGCTGACCACAACCGCAGGGGCGGCTCCTGCCACTGCAGGGGCGGTGCCTGCTCTGCCAGAAAGCCACAGGGGCGGCGTCAGCATGCCGCAGGGGCGGCGTCTGCTCCGCCGGGGCGCTAGCTTGACTCCGCGGCTGCGTTTCTTCGACAGTTTGTTCCTCTCCTCCCTTTCCTTTCGTTCATTCCTTAGCTTTGTAGTTGTATCATGTTAGTAGCATGCCTAGGATGGATCTAGAGTAGCTTGAGAATGCCACTTAGTGGTTGTGAACCTAGGAGCCCTTAAGGCTCGATGTAGTTGATGGTTGCGAGTGTGATGAGCGTGTTAGACCTCGTAGGCTTTTACGTTGTTCTTGGCTGTTGAGTATGATCATATGAGAGTTAGTAGGCTGTTGAGAGATCTCCTCATGCGTTGAGTGAGATGTGAGTATGATAGATTCTAGGATGCGGTCCTAGAATGAGAGTCAAATGATCTTGCGTAGATCATTTGTGTAGAAGTCTTAGACTTCTTGAGTTGAGCGGGTTTTGACGGATATCTTTTTGTGAGCAGGTTGTACGCTTCTTTCCAAGGGAAGCGAGAGCGTTGTGTGATTTAGCGTTTGGGACGAGGTAAGTCTCCGGACTTACTTAGCTCGTATTTTACGTATTAGCATTGATGTGTGTTGGTGGTGTGTGTAGTTGTGTTCTTGTTTATGTTATAACAACTAAACCGGTAAATAGGACCACCGACCTTATATTATTTTGGCCCAAGTGTATGATAACGGGTGGTGACATCATCTGCCTAGCTCTTGCGAGAGTCTAGAAGGTTCTCGGCGACTAGCCCGGGCGGGTAGACGGTCGGATGCATCAGTACCATTCCTTGCCGGTAAGTAGGGACCGAGGCGAGACCACGGTGGTTCTCGTGTCACAAACCTAAGTTGAATTAGAACGGTATATGACTTAATAATAAAAAGATAATAAACCGGACTTGTATGTTTTGTGTTATATTGATGTATGTGTGTGTGTGTCTTCACCTCTTTTCTAATGCCTTGAATATGAGCTGACGGTTTTAAACCGTTGCGTAGATGCCTTGCAGGTTAGGGACGCCGCTGAGTGAGGTGGAGGAGTGGATAGCCGGGGTCTCCGTACATTAAAGGACGGGGACGGTTTTGGAGTTATGTTTTCGTATTGTTGGTTTGTGGTTTTCGTTGTACAGTTTAGATTGCAGTATCGAAGTTATGTCGTTTTGAGGACTCAACTGAGTTTCCACTTTGTATTCTTTACATTTCGGTTTTCGCATACATTAAAAACGGTTTGAGTTTTGCCTTTATTTGTGCCTTGTTGGAAAGGTCCGGTGAAATTGTTGTCAAGCTAAGGGTCGGGACCCATTGTGAGGTCTCGTCCGTAGCATCCCGAGTCCCGCGGATTTGGGGTGTTACAAAAGTGGTATCAGAGCCCTAGGTTGACAACAATGGCACTCGCAATCTTTTTAAAGGCCGAATGAGGAATAAACAAAACCAACACGGGTTCTGACTTTTCGTTTTCAAAATCATGTGCATGAGTCGGGTTTGGGTTAGAATGTACGGGACCACCACTCCTTCCGCAAACCTCGGCGACATAGATCTTTGGATTAGAAGTATGTACATATATTATTACATAGTTATATATATATATGTATGACCTTAGGATGTTTGTCGATATTGTATGTACCTAGCTATGTATGTGGCCTTAGGATGTTTTGGACTTGTATGCCTTGGATCTATATTGTGATCATGCTTACCTTACGTTCTTAAAGGTTTTATCATACCGAGATCATAAGTAGTACCTACGTATTTATACTTAAGTAAACGGCATACGCCAGGAGTAGACCCCCTCTATCTCCTACTGTCCCGAGACGGGGACGAGTAGGAAGACCTCCAGGCGCGTGAGGTCGGGGACGTATCCCCATTGAGGACCCGCCAGTTGTGGATCCACTTGTAGTTAAGGTTCCAGTAGAGGACGTTGCCGAGAGCATTGTTCCCGAGGCCGGGGATAGGACCGTTGGGAGGTCCGGGCGCAGAGTTCTCCATCTGCCAGGACCAGGGGAGCGTCCATTGGAGCTACCATGTTTGAGGACTACGTACGACGAGAACAATGGAGATAACAAACTTAAGTTCTTCGAGAAGACGCGTGGACAACTAAAGATGCGAATCGAGGAGGAGATGGGTGCATTCTAACAAGGTTAAAGACGGTGTTCCATCACGAGAAGCGAAGCTTTCCTTAGACGTTCCTAAGCTTTGGAGTCAAGATGAGAACGTGATCGAACCAAGTGTGAAAGATGTAAGATACCGTAAGTTAAGCTTACGAGGTACCATTAAGTGAAGAGTCAACATTACGAGAGTTATGAGAAGAATGGCAAGGTGGGGATTCATGCGGAGTTGACCGGTTTCCGCTATGGCGATAAAGCGAAGAAACGCCAAAAAGGAGGAAGTGTGTATAAATGATGATCCTAAGAAGATGAGAGCGACACGTGGATGCTAACTAACATTAGAGATTTTGAGGAGATGCACTTACAAGATATCATGAAGCGCGGTTAAGCCTATGAAGGCGAGTCATGTGACTCAAAAATGTCGAGAAGGGTAAATTTATCTCGCTGAAGGAAAAGAAGCGTGGAATGAAGAATGAGCTAACGGAGTTTAAGGTAGAGTACCCCAAGAGGGTAGCCTTCATGAGAATGGTAACATGGAAGCATAGAAGTATGGTAAGTCATTGACATAGGAGAAGGTCATTTATCAACTAATTGGTGACAACCGAGAACGTGCATGTGCGAGTGGTCTATGGATGAGTGTGGGGTAGAGTAACCAGGCTATGGGATCATAAAGGAACGGTAACAAGAACTTAGAATATATCTTAAACTCTTGATTTGAAGTTGTGAAAGAGAACACCAGTTTGCGAAAAAGAGACGGTTATCTCTATTTGTACATCGATTACAATGAGCCGAACAAGATTACAATGAAGAACAAGTACGCCCTTACACGTATAGATGATCTACTCGACCGGTTGCAAGGGTTGGTGGTCTCTTCTAAAATCGAGTTAAGGTTTGATGGTCACCAATTGAGAAGCCGAGACTGGGATATTGCAAACACGACATTCTGGACAAACCATGGTCACTACGAGTTGTAGTGATTCCATATGGTCTTACTAATGCCCCGAATAAGACATTTTGGTCTACTCTCGAAGAAAAGAGAAGTTGTATGACCAGTTGTCTCGGGATGACAACCCCCGAAGGATGTGAAAGAAGTTACAAGTTTTCTTGGATGTACCGATCATTACGGGATTTGTGGAGAGATTCTCCAAGTAACACCACCTATGGCTAACCTACTCCGGATGATGATGAAGTATTGAGTGGGACGAAATTGGACAATGGAGTTGTTGAGAGTTAAGACGAGATTCATTGGTGCAACTGTTTTTAATTTGCCTCGAGGTATGATCGGTTTGAAGGGTACAGGTGATTCTTCAAGACATGGTCTTGATTGATTATGGAGAGACGATGTAAAAGTTATAGCATACGTGTCTCGTTAGTAGAAGCAGTGTGAAGCAAAGTATTTCTTTCATTACTTAGAACTTGCAACAAGAATTGAGGAAACGTAACATCAAAGTTTGTTTGACAAGAACCAAAGCCAACGGCGTAAATTGGAAGTTCGATCTTCTTTGTTAGAGACAAGCAAAGAAGAAACATAATGGAAATGTTGTAGTGAGAAAGACCCGAGAAGGAAGTTGAGTTTCCGAAACATCGGACCTTTTTGAGATCTTAGCG
This sequence comes from Fagopyrum tataricum, assembly GCA_002319775.1. NCBI lineage: Eukaryota > Viridiplantae > Streptophyta > Magnoliopsida > Caryophyllales > Polygonaceae > Fagopyrum > Fagopyrum tataricum. The sequence continues at coordinate 27,636,344 of CM008281.1, read as the reverse complement.
CAAGTTGGGAAAGTGTTTTACCGGCTGGCATGGCCGCCTCCTAGGACGGTCAAGGAGGTGCGCAGTTTCTTGGGCTTAGCGGGATACTACCGCCGTTTGTTGAGGGTTTCTCAATGATTGCACGACCGCTCACTTCCTTGCTGAGGAAGTCTACCAGGTTCGTCTGGTCCGAGCCATGTCAGCACAACATCGAGGAGCTGAAAAGGAGGTTGACCTCCGCTCCTGTGTTAGCCCAGCTTGAGGGCGTAGAGGATTTTTGTAGTTTATAGTGACGCCTCCAAGCTAGGCTTGGGGTGCGTTTTGTTGCAGAGAGGTAGGGTTATTGCGTACGCTTCTCGTCAGCTGAAGCCGTACGAGGAGAATTACCCTACCCATGATCTTGAGCTAGCGGCAGTGATTCATGCCCTGAAGATCTGGCGACATTACTTGTACGGGGCTACGTGCCAAATCTTCACAGACCATATGATTTTGAAGTATTTATTCACCCAGCGGGATTTGAATAACCGCCAAAGGAGATGATTGGAGCTGATTAAGGACTTTGACTTAGAGATTTGTACCATCCGGGGAAGGCGAACGTAGGCACCGATGCTTTGAGTAGGAGGACACCTCGAGAGGAGGTTATAGCCCGACTTACGGTAATCAGCCACAGTTGCAGAGGGATTTGATAGGTTTGGAGTAGCATATCCGGTTCCCGGATACGGATTGTTGTTTGTCCGAGTTAGAGGTATTACCTAACCTGTCTGGAGAGATCCGGCAAAAGCAGGAGGGATGTCCCATTTTGATGAGGATCCGGGACAGGATGTCCCGAGGAGAGGCACAACAGTTTATCACAGGAGCAGACGGGCGATTGAGACGTCAGAGACGTATTTGTGTACCGTCGGATCAGGAGTTGAGAGAGCGGAATTTGCATGAGGCACAGTCCACACCTTACTCGGTGCACCCAGGCACGAGTAAGATGTACCAGGATATTAGGAGATTTTATTGGTGGGGCGGGCTCAAGCCCGATGTAGCTAGATATGTGGCGCGATGCGCGACCTGCCAGCAGGTCAAGATCGACCACCAGAGACCCGGAAGAGAGCTTCACCCACTGCCCGTGCCGCAGTGGAAGTGGGAGGACAAATCCATGGATTTCGTTACCGGTCTGAGACCGAGTAGGAGCTTTGACGCGATATGGGTGGTAGTAGATCGGTTGACGAAGACCGCGCGTTTCATTCCTATATGGGAAACGTGGCCGGTGAGTCGTTTAGCCGAGGAGTTTACCCGTCAGATTGTGAGATTACATGGAGTACCGAGGACCATAATCTCGGACAGGGACGGGCGTTTTACCTCGAGGTTCTGGCAGCAAGTACACGCCGCCCTAGGTTCGAGTCTTCATTTCACCACCGCATATCATCCCCAGACCGACGGCCAGTCCGAGCGAATTATTCAGACATTAGAGGATATGTTACAAGCATGTGTACTAGATTGGGGTCAGGTATGGCCAGGTCATCTCCCGTTGGTCGAGTTTTCGTATAATAACAGCTAGCACGCGTCGATTGGGATGGCACCATATGAGGCATTGTATGGACGGAGATGCCGTACTCCCTTATGTTGGGACGAGCCAGGGAGTTTTAACGTTGTAGCTCCAGATCAGGTATAGGACGACGTGGCTAGAGTTGCTTTGATCCGAGAGGGGATGTTGGCCGCGCAGAGCCGTCAGAGGTCGTATGCGGATAGGAGGCGTAGACCTCTCGAGTTCAGGGTAGGAGCTCAGGCGTGGTTGAGGTTATCACCAACGCGGGGCGTCAGGCGATTCGGAATTTAGGGGAAGTTAAGCCCCCGATATGTCGGTCCATTCAAGATCTTGGAGAGAGTCGGTGAGGTGGCATACCGGTTAGCACTGTCACCGCGGTTGGAGGGTATACATCCGGTATTTCATGTCTCTCAGTTGAGAGAGTACATACACGACCCGAGGCACATCATTAGCCACGAGGACCTAAGGGTCGAGCCGGACCATACTTTTGCAGAGCCCCCGATAGCGGTCTTAGAGCGGAGTACGATGCGCCTTCGATCGAAGGAGATACCGATGCTGAGTACAGTGGTCGAGGCGAGGAGCCAATGAGGCTACATGGGAGACGGAGGATAGTATCCGGAGGAACTATCCCGAGTTTTATGCAGACTTAGCGACATCCATAGGACCGTCGGGTTAGTCCTGAGATCTTCCCTTGTTTGTTCTATGCGTTGTGTCATGATGTGTTATGTGAGTGCGTATGAGTTTATGTGTACCTTGCGAGGTCTTGATGTGATTCTATACGTACACTTGGATTAGAGCCGGTAGTTGACGTTTTTATGAGTTCCACGTGGTTACGTGACGTGTTTGTCGAGAGTGTTGGTTTAGCAAGTTTCGGGACGAAACTTGTTTTTAGGGGGTTAGTTGTAACGCCCGGAATTTTATTCCGGACTTAGAGCGCCTTATAGATCTTCCCGTAGGCACGAGATGCCGAGTGGAGGATTTATTCCTAAAATCCCGAGCCGACTCCCGTTTTTCCCTTTTTCCACTTTCGACCCTTCGTTCCGGGTTTAAGTGACAAGGGGTCATTTCCGACCCCTCGTTCCGTGTTGAGGGACAAGAGGTCAGCTGACCTCTTGATCCCCTCAACACTTTTCAGTCTTGTCCCCCTCCCTCCCTCTCCTTCTCTTTCACGTCATTTTTCCTTCCCTCCCTCTCTTTGCTCCCTCTTCCCTTCTTGATTCATGGATGTTCTTGGATAGGAACTGCAGAAGAAGAAGTTCAGTTTTGGTGGTAAGCTTCTCCTCTTCCTTCTTTCCTTCCTTCTTCTCCATGGCTGCTCATCCCTTCTTCTTTTCCTCCTTCATCCATGGCCATGGATGAAGCTTTTGAGAGGTTTTTACTCAAATCCTTGCATGCATGTGTTCTTAGCTAGATTATGTTGTGGAGAGGAGTCTAAGATCAGTGGAGGGTGTTTGGAGAAGACCCAGCAAGAAGAGAAGGACATTGGAGCCAAGGATCCACGATCGAAAACGAAGAAGACGAGAATCTGCACCGAACCCGCGGGGCGGATCATCACGGCCGCAGGAGCGGCTAGCCGCGGGTGCGCCTCATCACGCTGCAGGGTGGCTCCGGGCTCTAGACGCTAGACCGCCCAGGTGCGGCTGACCACAACCGCAGAGCGGCCCAGACGCCGTAGGGCGGCTCCTGCCACCACAGGGGCGGCTGCCTGCTCCGCCAGAAGGCCGCAGGGCAGCGCCAGCATGCCGCAGGGGTGGCGTCTGCCCCGCCGGGGCGCCAGCTTGACTCCGCGGCTGCGTTTCTTCGACATTAGGTTCCTCTCCTCCCTTTCCCTTCGTTCATTCCTTAGCTTTGTAGTTGTATCATGTTAGTAGCATGCCTAGGATGGATCTAGAGTAGCTTTGAGAATGCCACTTAGTGGTTGTGAACCTAGGAGCCCTTAAGGCTCGATGTAGTTGATGTTGCGAGTGTGATGAGCGTGTTAGACCTTGTAGGCATTTACGTTGTTCTTGGTTGTTGAGTATGATCATATGAGAGTTAGTAGGTTGTTGAGAGATCTCCTCGTGCATTGAGTGAGATGTGAGTATGATAGATTCTAGGATGCAGTCTAGAATGAGAGTCAAATGATCTTGCGTAGATCATTTGTGTAGAAGTCTTAGACTTCTTGAGTTGAGCGGGTTTTGATGAATATCTTGTTGTGAGCAGGTTGTACGCTTCTTCCCAAGGGAAGCGAGAGCGTTGTGTGAGTTAGCGTTTGGGACGAGGTAAGTCTTCGGACTTACTTAGCTCGTATTATACGTATTAGCATTGATGTGTGTTTGGTGGTGTGTCGTTGTTGTTGTTTATGTTATAACAACTAAACCGGTAAATAGGACCACCGACCTTATATTATTTTGGCCCAGTGAATGATAACGGGCCGGTGACATCATCTGCCTAGCTCTTGCGAGAGTCTAGGAGGTTCTCGGCGACTAGCCCCGGGCGAGTAGACGGTCGGATGCATCAGTAACATTCCTTGCCGGTAAGTAGTGTAACACCCCAAATCTGTAGGACTCGAGGTGCTACTGGGATAGGATCTCACAATGGATCCTGCCTAGCCTGACAACAAATTCACTGAATCTTACAACAAGGCACAAATAGATTTAAAACAAAACATAAAACTGATGTGTATATATATATACATATCAAAAGGTAATACAAAGCACTGTTGAGTACAAAGTCAAAACATAAATCCGTACAACATGAATAACCCATATCCCACGATATCGCCCTAGTGTACAGACCCTCAGCAGATCACCCCTCTGGATCACTCTGTAGCTCTCCTAACCTGCAAAGGATCTACAACACGGTATAAAACCGTTAGCTAACCATACACATATATAAGAAGATGCTAGAGCACAATCACATATCAATAATATAACACACTCATCATGATATCACACATTTACCCGGTTATTATCTTTAATAGCTAGCTGGAGTGGTAGGTGGAGTGGTATCAGCGCACTTTTCCCGTATACCATATGGATTGTAGGTGCCCTTCCCGTATACCAGAACTAACTAGCTTACAGAGAATTTCCCAGACTCCACTACGGGATGAAAGGTTAGTTGTCACAGCCACTACAATGGGCGGTCAAAATAACATAGGTCGGTGACCATCATAACGCATGTTATAAAGCATATAACAAAAACCACTCATGCACACATCCAATATAAGGATGCAGCTAAGTAAGTCCTATGGACTTACCTCAATCTCAGAAGTCATATTCACTACGATCAACTCTCACTCAGATCTACTCCAAACTGGAGGACAACACGGCCTATACAAGGCATACATATATATATCAAACTCCTATCACACAAAGGGGTCACACCTAGACCCAAGGGATCCATAAGGATCATATCCAACTCGTAAACCTCAAGGCCGTAACCGGCATATCTATATCATACTCATCAACATCCGATACCTAGCATGGTACTAAGTCCCTCATACTAGGAAAGAAAGGAACTACCCAACTATAGGTAGTCCCGTGACAAGACGCACCTGCGTGATCAAGGGACGCAGGGGCGGAACAGGTAAACCGCAGCACGACAGGAAGCAGCCGCAGGCGCGGTGACAAGGGACGCAGGCAACGCAGACAAGGCGCGGGCGCTGCGGCACGGCTTCCGCAGGGGCGGCGTCTTCTAGGCGCAGGGGCGGCGACAGTGCAGAATGTGATCCCGCGGCTTCTCTTCGGCTCTTCACGTGATCAACTCACTTCTATTCCATTCCAAAGTCACACACATGCAACAACATACACATTCCAACAACACCCTATAATCAATACAAGTAATCCTAAGCTAAAGAGATAGAATCAAAGAAGAAGAGAAGGAGAAGAAGCAAGGACTCACCACTACTGAAGGTCTAGGCAAAACAAGAGCACAAGCACTATCTCAACTGGCATCACAAGCTCAGCAACTAAGCACATCATCAACCAACATCAACAACACACACCAAACTCAAGCAAACTCCAAGAGAATCTCAAGCAAGGTCAAGGGAAGAGATGAAGAAGGAAGAAGGACGTAAGAAGGGCTGGAGTGGAATAAGAAGTGAAGTGAAACCCTTGCTCAGCAAGGTAAGACGTAAGGGATAGGGTAAAGCACGGGTCAAAGGAGTTAACAAAACCGGCTGCAGCCGCCGGAAACCGCAGGGGCGGTTCCATGAGCCGCAGGGGCGGAAACCCGCAGGGGCGGCAGTCAGGCCCGCGGGTGCGGAAAGGCCAATCTCGGCTAAGGTCCAAAACTCGGTCCGAAAGAATAGGGCACTCACATCTCACCCCCCTAAAAACAAGTTTCGTCCTGAAACTTGCAAAGTCCTGAAACCACTCGGACTCATAAGCCGAGGTATAACTCTCTCTATAACCTCAAACATAAGCATGGAGGAAAACATCAACTCCAGCAACAAAACACTATCCAAGGCATAGAGGAAAACCATCTCTAGCCAAACTATAAACATATCACAAGGCATAGAGGAATCACATCTCTAGCCGTATCATATCCATAACAGAAAAGCATAGAGGAAGGACATCTCCAGCACTACTATAGATGTCCATCAAAATAGCATGGAGGGAAGGAATCATCTCCAGCTAAACCTATCATATCACAATAGCATGGAGGAAAGAACCATCTCCAGCTATAAACAAGAATCATACTAGCACAACAAGATCTAATAAGATCATAATCACATCAAAGCTAGTATGAAAATAAACACATCATAACATATAAGCATATAAGCACATAACACTCACCAAGGTAGTACTAAGATCTACTCGGTGATCCTACTGGTGCATCTAACTCAGCACAGAACTCTGGATAGTTCCTCTGGATACTATCCTCAGTCTCCCATGTAGCCTCATCCGATCCTCGTCTCGACCACTATATCCTCAACATAGGAATGTCCTTCGAACGCAGGCGTCTCATACCTCGTTCTAGGACTGCAATAGGGTGCTCAACAAAAGTGTGGTCCGGCTCAACCACCAAATCATCATAACTCACAATGTGTCTCGGATCTGGTATGTACTCCCTCAGCTGAGACACATGATATATAGGGTGAACACTCTCTAATCTCGGAGGCAAGGCTAATCTGTAAGCTGCGCTCCCAGCCCGATCCAGAATCTCGAACGGTCCGACATATCGGGGATTCAACTACCCCTAATGCCAAAACGCCTAACACCTCGTGTCGGGGACACTCTCAGCCACACATGGGCTCCAACTCTGAACTCTAGAGGTCTACGCCTCCTATCAGCATATGACTTCTGACGGCTCTCTGCAGTCAGCATCCGCTCTCTAATTGGTGCTACTCGAGCCACATCATCCTGAATCTGATCAGATGTCAAACCACTAACACTACTCTGCTCATCCCAGCATAATGGGGTACGACATCTCTGTCCATACAATGTCTCATATGGAGCCATTGATAACCTGATTTATCGACCTGTTACACTCATGCATTTAGTTAGATTTTCCCTTTCTGCATTCATGTTTTAGCCTTAGTTTGTGCCATTTATGCTTGTTTAGTTTTACTTTGCAAGAATAGATGTCTACACATGCTATTTGTGGCTTTGTAGGTGATTTGGCACATTTTGGAGCTAAAACGACGTATTTGAGGATCACGCCTCGAAGTGGACACATTGGAGCGAGCTACGTGCACGGGAAAGGCGAGGAATCGAGCTAAAGACGCGAGGAATCGAGCTAAAGGCGCGAAGGAACGAAGAATACTGCGTCTCGGACCAAGATGGACCGATCTCGGTCAGACTAGACCGAGATGGTCAAAATCTCGGCCGAGATTTCACATGGCTCGGCCGAGATTCATCTTGGCTCGGCCGAGATTCATCCTGGCTCGCCCGAGATTTCCCTAGCTCGGCTGAGATGGCCCGATCTCGGCCGAGATGGCCCGATCTCGGCCGAGATTTCTCGATCTCGGCCGAGATTTCCGAAGTCCTGACGCGCTGAAGGTTCTGTTGCCAAATCTCGGTCCCGACTGACCCGATCTCGGCCGAGATTTCCGACCGAGATTCCTGTTCGCCGTTTTATTTCGTTAATTTTCGGATTCGTTTTAGGGCAGCCCATTGCGGGATATAAAAGGAAAGCCCTAAATGATTTCCGGGGGGTTCCGGTTTCATTTCAAATTTCGAGCTCCTTTGGAGAGAGCCTCTTCCCCTTTCTTCTCCCTTTGCCCTAGGCCATTGTTGGCCATTGTTGAACTTGTTGAAGCTTGGAGAAACTTCGCGAATATTGGGGAATTTGACGTTTTGCTAATTCTCTATCAATAAAGCTGAGTTTCATCTTTAATCTCTATTTTAGTTCTTGTTTATGCATAATCTCTTGAATCTCTTGAATCTCTTGAATCTCTTGAATTGATTGACTTGATTGGATTGATAATTGCTTCTCATTGAATTGCTTGGATTGATGATTGATTCTTCCATTGAATTGAGTGGATTGATGATTGCGTTTGAAATGTCGCTTGTTGGCTAAACTCGTGTGGATCCGAGGTGAATTGGGATTTGTTATTACTCGGACTATGATGGAATTGTGCTTATTGCTTGGTTTTAGTAGCTTTGAAATCCTTTGGTTGGCTTGTTCTTAAACCTAGTTAGAATTCTCTAGCTAGTAACCTAAACCGGAATTGAGACCTACCCGGTAATGTTCCGTTTGGATACTTGAGTGTTCGACCATAGGTAATAGAGGTGGAAACCTCTATTGGGTTGAGTGTGCCTAGATTATGTCCTAAGTAGGGTAATACCTGAGACTTACCCAGTAATGGTTTACCTTTCCCTTAGTTCGGAATTTGGTTTGTTTAGAATTTCCTACCTCTCTACCTTGAGACTTACCCGGTAATAGGTAGTTGGTTTGGAACTAGATAGTCTTGAGACTTACCCGGTAATAGACTATCAGTTTAGAAACGTTCTTCCCTGAAGTTTGTAACCATAGATCTTTTGAGAAATTTCCTGAGTCCGTACGTAATAACGATGACCTTGAATCCTTGGAATCCGCATTTTCTTTATTGATATACTTTCATTTGTCTGTTTTACTTGGTTTTCGATCAAATCTGTTATTTGATTGCGAACTTACAGAAAACCCTTCAAAACTCCTTTGATCTTTCTTCCCTTCTTTTCCAACCTCGTTCTTTTATTTTGATTTACGCTATCATCTGTGATCACATCTGCATTCCAAACATTTAGTCCCTGAGTTCGACCTTGGAATACTTACCCTAACTGTAATTGACCCATACACTGTGGGTTCGCTACAGATTCGGTGTTTATTTCTTGTTTATAAATTTAAAACATACCGTATTTTTACTAACGTGTGAGCTTTTATCATTCTTGATAAAAGTTTACAGGGGCGTGAAAATAGCGAACAAAGTTTTTGGCGCCGTTGCCGGGGACTAAGTCATTTGTTATGTTTTGTGATTTCTTATAGTGTAAGTCTTTCTGGTTACTTTTAATCTCGTTTTCTTTCTGTCTTTGTATTCTTCAAGTACAAGATGGCTTGGAATAACGGGTCTGGCTCTTGGATGTATTGTGAAGGTTACGTTTATAATCCTTTTGGAGAAACACTCGAACCCCCACAACCTCAAGTACAACCCTTGCTGTAACCTCCCGAAGACCAGATAAAGTTGATGTATGAAAATTTATTGAGGATGTATGACAGGTTAGAGAGGAGATTGTCTCGCAAAGATGAACCTCAAACGCTAAACGAATTGCAGAGATCAAGGGAGAAATCTGAAAGCATTTTAACTCCTAGGGAAGAGGTTCATCCAAAGGAAGAGCGCATCGAGGATGAAGAGCTGACGAAAGAGGAAGACGGATCGGATAGCCCTATCCCGATCCCGGCCGAGATCATTCCTATCTCGACCGAGATCCTTGATATCTCGACCGAGATCATACCCATCTCTGCCGAGATCCTTGATATCTCGACCGAGATCATACCCATCTCTGCCGAGATTCTTGTGCAGAAGGAAAATCTCGGTCTCATCCCCACAAATCTCGGCCGAGATTTCTTACATGGCTGCCCGAGATTTGATGAAAATCGTCCCTGTGGCTTCCATCTTGCTCGAGTTGCGCCTAAAAGCTGGAGGGCAGTGCCAAAGGAACCTCCCAAGGTTAGATTGAAGCTTCTCCCTGACCAAAAGAGCTTATCGTTCAAGTATGGGGTAGCCCACAAGGTTACTATCCCATACCATCTTTTATTGTTGGGAAGAATGGAAATCTTCCAACAGGACATGAAGAGAGTTCTCAAGAAGAAATTTCATGAGTCCTGTGAAAAGTGGTTGCAAGGACTGGATGAGCAGTCCAAGGCTTTCGATGTGAACTAACATAACCACAGAATTGGGTCCGGCTAGAGACCTTAAATCAAGCGCTTCTCAGGAGGCAATCCGAGGTTTGAGTTTTTCTCTTTCTTGCTTTTGTTTTTGTTTTTTTTTGCTTTTTGCTTTTGCGTTTCTGCGCTTTTGGTGTCTTGTCTTTTCAGGTTGTTAGGTAATAAAGGATAGTTGCTTGAAGGAGATTGCACAGCCGCTTGCTTCCACCACCACTTCCATCTACATGTGCCATATCACTGACTTTTACATTGTGAGTATTCTTTTTCACTTCTATTTATTCTTCACATTGGGGACAATGTGAGTTTTAAGTATGGGGTGGGATACCCGCAGTTCTTTTAGCATGTTTCTTTCTTGTCACACGTTTCCTTTCAGCATGCATTAAAAAAAATAAAAAAAATTGTGCTTCTAGGAATGACATGACCCCTATGAAGATATTGTGCTTGTGAATTAGCCTTTGATTATTACTTTTGAGCTCAATTTGATTTATGGAATATTTGGGATTTGAATACTTTGCTTGAATTTTGTGTGAATTATGAAAATTGCCTTGTCTAGTTGGATTGCGTTTGGATAGTTGAAGCTTCATGATAAGTTCTTATACATTGCATAGGGATGATTTAGGCAATTCAACTTCATTCTTCTTCTATCTTTATCATGCTTAACACCTCAAACATGAAATCCATTGTCTCCTATCCGGGAATTAGGAATGTTTAGTTTGAAGGTGTGTGCTGCAAATGTTGTGATGTGAATTGTATGAAGAAGTATGAATGATGTGAAATGTGATGTGATGTGAAGGAAAAGCAAAGCTTATAAGGGATTGTTGGCTATGAAAGATGAGTAACTCGGTACCATTCACATAGCCGGGTGTTTGTGCCTTGTCAAAGTCTGATTAGTTTTAAAAACATTCCCTTAGAGTTGATTTGGTATGTGCATTTTGGTGTGAGGTACGTGAAGGAAACTGAACACCTAGGTTTCGGCTATTGTGCACCAATGCCTTTCACTCAGGAAAAAGAAAAGAAAGAAAGAAAGAAAAGAAAGAAAAGAAGAAAATCTGCAGATTATGCAAGGGTGGTGAATGTTGAGTTAAAAAGATGAAGTGTGTTGTTTCTTCTTCCCGGATTAGCACCACATGACCTAAAGTACATCCTACCCTTATCACGTTTCTTGGCCTTTATTTGCTAAGTCCTTTTGATCTATGTATACATGTATTTGACTTGACAGGCTTAGACTTGAAGTTCTCATGAATATTAGATATTGGTAGTTTTGATGATGAATACGAAATTCTTGTAAAGTATGATTATCCTTTCTATGCCTATTTCATTTGATCTTAATTGAAATATATCTTTAGCTATGAAACTTGCACTATTGAGGGTGATCATAATTAGAAGCACTTCGCGTGTTTGTTTTTGTTTTGCATAGATAATTCATGTTATCTTATCTTAGATTTACTACTTGCTTGAGGACAAGCAAGGATAAGTATGGGGTATTTTGATAACATGATTTATCCAACACACTTGCCCCAATCCAACACACAAGCTCGCAACATATCCTCCAGGGTCTGAATGGTCCTCTCTGACTGACCATATGTCTGAGGATGGAACGTAGTAGTGAAGTGCAAACTCGTCCCCAAGGCAGTCTGAATCTGCTGCCAAAACTTCGAGGTAAATCATTCCTCTCTCTCTGAGACGATCGTCCTCGGTACACCATGGAGTCTCACTATCTTCCTAGTGTACTCCTCAGCTAATCTGCTCACCGGCGACGTCTCCCTAATAGGAATGAAACGTGCCGTCTTCGTCAATTTGTCCACAATAACCCAGATAGCATCAAAACTCCGGCTAAGTCTCAGCCCGGTCACAAAATCCATGGTGACGTCCTCCCACTTCCTCTGTGGAACAGGAAGTGGATGGAACTCACCTCTAGGTCTGCAATGCTCTATCTTGACCTGCTGGCAGGTCGCACATTGTGCCACAAATTTGGCCACATCGGGATACAGCCCTCCCCACCAATATAGACGTCTCAAATCCTGATACATCTTACTCGTACCTGGATGTACAGAGTAAGGTGTACAGTGAGCCTCCTGTAAAATCCTCTGTCTCAGCTCTGTATCAGCAGGTACACAAACGCGACCGCGGCGTCTCAAAACTCCATCTGCTCCTAGCAGGAATTGTGGTGCCTCATCTCTAGACATCCTCTCTCGGATCCTCATCAATGTCGGGCAGGTCTCCTGCTTATGTTGGATCTCACCCAACAAATCAGGAAGAACCTCTAATGTACGCAGCTGGGCATCCTCATCAGGAAACTAGATGTCCAACTCTAACCAGATCAGATCCCTCTGTAACTGGTGTTGAACTATCAATCTCGCAATCGCCTGCTCTCGAGGCGTCTTCCTGCTCAGGGCGTCGGCGACAACGTTCGTCTTCCCTGGATGATACAGAATCTCTAAATCAAAGTCTTTGATCAGCTCGAGCCACCTACGTTGACGGTTATTCAATTCCCGCTGCGTGAAAATATACTTCAGACTCTTATGGTATGTGAAGATCTGACATGTAGCACCATACAGATAATGTCTCCAGATCTTCAGTGCATGAACTACCGTGCCAACTCCAGATCATGAGTCGGGTAGTTCTCCTGACAAAAATAAACGACTAGGATGAAGCTAATACCTAACATATAGGTAAAATCCCTACCCAATCAACAACACGAAGGAAAGTAAAGAACATCAAATGGCAAAAACCGAAAGAGAATTTTGTTAAACTAAATTTTGATGCCTCAAAAAATAGCAGTAACCACTACACGTTTGGATTCATTATTCGTAACAGTGTAGAGCACCCTTTGGCTACAGGAAATGGAAGATGTAATGCAGAATCAGTATTGGAGGCGGAAGCATATGCTCTGCGTGAGGGTCTACAAAAGGCCATTCTTCTTGGGGTGACATCTATCGAGATTAAAGGAGACAACTTGATGCTCATCAAGTCAATCAACAGACTTGGAAGCCTTCGTGGGAGACGGATATGATCATCTCCGACATCTCTGTTCGGATTTCGAGTTTCAATCACGTTAGTGTCAACCACATTTTTAGGGAAATCAACAAGGTTGCCGACAAGCTTGCTATGCATGGTTACTGTGTCCTAGCTGATGAAGATGTTATTCTTGATGACGTTGTCGACCTCATCCGAAAGGATGCTATAGATCGGTCGGTTTCTAAAAACTAACCCTCCTATCTCACTTACCTTGTATAAAAAAAATGTCAAAATAAAACAGAAGTAAAGAAGAAAAAGTAAATTAAATAGAAATGATGCATTGTTAAACCACTCACGTGGGATAGCTACTTTCCAATTCAAGTTGGAGTTAATTTTAAAACTAGACCCATTAAAATAATTTTAGGAAACTATGTTAAATTCTGAGATGAAGAACGAAGAACAGCAGAGGTTATTAAGATAATTCTTTAAATAAAAAATAGGGTTGCTATTCCGCCAAACACGAAAGACATTACACAAGCATTGTTTGTGTGTCTCCCGGGTGGATTCTGGATGTGTGTCGGAGACACATTCAAATTGTGTAGCGGAGGCGCAGTTTGATTGCGCCCCGTTGCCAGCATTCGATTGCGCCGAGCCTTTTCCGTCTCGCTTACCCTAACCGCCACATCGCTTCTTTTTCATGTTCTTCGATAGCCACCACCTCAGTATATATTTACGTAAATCCAAATCACTATTCACATCCTAATTGAGAAAACCTCGTAAAATATGTCGACATTTTCCAAAGAGATTGAAGTTAAATCCGATAATGAAAATGCGTTAATATTCCGTTCGATGAAAAAAAATATGCGATCCAAATAAGCTTCTTATACAATTTTTTTTTGATAAAGTAAGCTTCTTATACATATGAAAGTAACTATGTTATTTATGATTAACGTCATTATTACTTTTTTTTTTCATTCTATTTCCTTCTTGTTCTCTAGTCACCTACTCTTTTCATACCCTAAAAATTTTGGGTTCTATCAAGTTAGTTTTCTCTCTCCTGTAAAGCACTACCGGTCCAGGAGTTATAGGTAGCGTACAATCCATCATCGTCGACGGGTTTTCTTCCAATTTCAATCGTTCCTTCTTTGCCTTAAATTCTTCCCCGATTCCACCTTCCCCAATTTCGGATCAATTCAACTCATCTTCATCCTCTTATCAAATGGCATTGATTGCTGTATTTCTCTGCCCCAATTCTTTTCACGTCCTAAAACCCTAAAAGTTTCCTCGACGCGTCCAACCATTCAGGCCCTCAAGCAGCAGCAGAAGCAATCCCTGAGATGGCATCTGAGAATATGAGTTTGGTCCCAACCCAAGAACTAGCAAGCGGCTTAAGCGCCGGCCAGCTGCTTTTTCACCAAGACACCAATAACTCCAAGGCTCTGCGTTTCGCCCACAACCGTCCTATCGGCGGTGAACCAGGTGCTCCTAAAACCCGGGAGCTAAGTGGATTCATAGACAAGAAGATCCTATCCTCCGTGGATAGGGAACACTACTTGGCTTCGCAGGGGACGGCTTCTGTAACGACTGAGGAATTTCGCCGCAGTATGTACGAGGTGTCGGAGACAAGGGGAGCAATAGTTCCCCGGAATTGGCACGGAAACGGAGCGACATCCACCGATAGTGAGGGGGTCGAGTCGGAAGGGGAGGAGGATGAAGACGACGAAGATGATCAAGTGGAGGAGGTTGATGGAGGTGGTAAAATTTTATCGGTCCACTCCAAAGGCTGCCCGTCTTTCGGTAAGAATCTGAATTTATAATCTTGCTGGTGTTGCTCTGATACATTATTTGCTAAATTGTTAGTATTAGAATAGAGTCTTTTCAAGTCTGCTCAAGGCAAAAATGTGATGGCTTGATGTTTTTTGTCCGGTTTGATACTTTGAAGCCTTAAATGCCGAACTAGTACAGTGATGCTCTATAATTTGATGAATTTGAATTTCTCCTGAAGCGTATGGTGCCCTAGTAAAAATACCCTTCACCTTAATTATATTTTTATCTGGTGGCTATGTTCAGTTAAATATTGATTTTCTCTTGATCTGTGATACTAGGGCAACCAGGTTCAAGTCTAAATAGAGCAAATACAAGTGAGAGCAGTCAGCAAAGGAGAATTGGGCATTTTCCTAATGAAGTTAATGTTTCAGAGCCTGATGGTGATTTGTGTTATTCACAGTTTATGCAGGGCTCAGATGGAGTAGACCATGGGCAGAAGGATGTGGCAGGTGATAATGGATGTGGGTATAGTGGAAGAAAGGATGGTTCAACGGCAAGTGATCCCGGAGATTCACTTAGGGCCATTTTTTCAGATCCCGTAACGTGAGTGTATACAAAATGGCGTATATATATAAATGTCATTATTTCGTTAGCCTGCTCCATCAATTGAAGCACTACCAACTATATGGCTTTAATTACACCTTTGCCCTAATGGTAACATGTGAATGCAAATTTACTACTGATGATAGATAAAACTATTAGGCTGTCTGAATGGCTCTCTTTAGTTATGATGTGAATATACAACTGATACAAGCTTCCCCGATACCTTTTGGAGTGATTGATCAGATGTAATGCCAAAATATTTGATAGAATTTCAACTTCATGTTCAACACCCTTTCACAACCACATTTTGCTACATTGTATGTGATAATATAACACGGAGTATATTTGGCATTGTAATGCATAACTTACTATAACTATAATACTCAAAAGAACGAAATATTCTTCGTTTCTCCACATAAATGTTGCCAAAATAGATAAACCAAAACTTTAACTGATGTTCATATAAATATTTTTCCTTTGTTTTTTCTGGGGAGCTGATCATATAGTTTTATTTTTACGCTTTTGAGATTTGACATACCGTAATGAGATTCAACATATTTTAGATAATTTGATTGTGAATGATCCTGATGCTTGAATTTTACTTTCATTTTGATGCATATTTTATGTTATTGTGCATGGGCTGGCATAGTATTGTAATTCTAGATGATCCAATTTTGTTTGTGTTCAATTTTTATGAACTTATTGTTTTTTCAAATATTTACATTTTTGGTTCACAGAGGAACTTTAATGGACGATGCAATGATATTACCTTGTGGGCACTCCTTTGGAGGTGGAGGTATTCAGCATATTATTAGAATGGTGAGTATGACAAAACTAAATCATACAAATGAACACATACTATTGCCTGTCAGCAACTGAATTTTGGAGTTTTCAGTTGATTGAGTTTATGTTTTATGCTATCATATATCATATCCTTATCGTCGTAGAGTGTTTTATGTGCCCCTTAAATTGTGATTTTGGACATTTTGTGTAGATGCTTGCATGTGTCAGTCATCTGATTTGTGTATTTCTATTGTCACGTGCTTCTGTGAGAAGAGTCATTTAGATTTGCTTAAAGGGAACAGCGTTCGCTGTAAGTGATGGTCAGATGCATATATAGACAGTTTTATGGACAAATTTCAGTTTGCCTTGCAAGCTTATAGATAACACTATTGAAGTATTGATTACTGCTTCAGTGCTTCCACCTGTCTTGCACCTAAATTGCATCTGCTGTGTTGCACAACTTCTTGTGAAGTACCAAAGGATAAAGCCAAATGAGTTACAACATAGATGATTTGTGATCTCTCCTATTCTTATAAAAGAGAAGAGTTTCCGGTTAGCATGACGAGGCTCTTGGATATTACCCACTACGCAAGTACTCACCAAATAATTGCCCCTCATTAGAACTAATGTCTTGTAGACAAAGGTGATCAAGCCTGATTGTGCTACATTATTGTTCTTCACAACAGTAGTGCAATCAAGCTTTTTGTAGGTGATTAAAAATACAAATCTAATAGTGTTTTGAGGGTTTTATCCCTCCTCCCACAGATATGTATGCTGCTTTGGAGGTATATGCTTGCAAGTACTAGGGTGCATATCTTCCCTGTAGTTAAAATAATGAGACAGTTGAAGGGACTCAATCACGTTTGTATTTTCACAAGTTTTAAGCCCTGAATAGTATTTGTAGTAATATCCTCATAAGAATTCGGGTTTATGGGAGATGGACTGTTCATGCGAAATCTAAGATCAGGCTCCATCACCAGCGGCCGCACAACCTTTGCTTTGAAGTTGATGACACAAGGAAGTGTGTGGATAGGTTAGAAACCAGCTAATGTCTGGGACACATTAGGTGCTTGAATTTTTGTATGTTATTCTTCAAAATATATAGTTACAGGGGATGATATGTATTAGACACTTTGTATGAATAAGGTTATTGCTAATAGCGAGGTCATCTTGTAATCAAGGTCTATGCCCAGCTTTGCTTGGTTTGCAGTTTATAAACTGTTTTTCATTGAAAAATTGTGGGCTGAAGTAGATAGTCTGAGGGAGAAAAACTATTTTCTATTGGAAAATACTTGTTAAATTGACAACCAAACAATGCCTGAGAGCCTTTAGATCCTCCGACTTTGCTACTATCTTGTGTGCTGTGCTCTAAATGTTCTGGGCGTAACCAAGCCTAGATGGTCCTCTTAAAATCCAATAAAAGATAGTTTTTGGTGTGAAAATTATTTAGATGCTCTTCATCACTCAGGCCCCCGCAACACTTTCCCAGAAGTTCTGTAAAAGAGGTAATTATAGTATATGGGACGATAGGATTAGGATTCTAGTCATGGATCACTTTATTCTTGGCTCTTAATTGTTCGTATTGTTTGGTGTAGTGTCTCTAGGTTTTGGATGATTATAATAGAAGACATGCCTAAATCAGGAAGTGAAAGAGTAGGTGAGTAGAGAAATACAGCACATCTAAGTCCAATTTCTCAAAACTTGTTTTATTTTTCTACATTTAGACACCAGCGTCTCCCAAATTCACCACACTGCCTCCCTATTTTACACTTAGAGTCCCGCTAATTGCCTAATTAAGCAGTATTTTTGTTGGGTAGAGCACTCTAAAGGACATGTAAATTGGGTGTACGTGTTGGCTGATACCATGTTAGTGCTTTGTTTATAAACACATGCTTAATGTCATGCATCCCCACTGCATTAATGGTTATTGCTCCCTTTCCTGTCAATCTAATTCATTAATCTGTTTTGATATAATTATTTCCCTCATTTGATAAATAATTGTTAACCTATGTAGCTAATTTTTATCCTAATATTATTTGATTTTCGTTGCATCCATACCATAACACTAAAAGACCAATGTTTACAAAACTTTCATATCTCATACAATGAATAAGGCAATTTTGCTGATGTTATATGCTTGTTTTGTTATGTTTAATAAATATCTCCCTTTCTTCCATTTTTGTGCAGAAAGTTTGCTATACCTGTTCCCAACCTGTGACTCAAGATTTGGTCTCTCCAAATCTGTGTAAGTGAACATGCTTATAGTTTCATTAAGATCCGAGCGTACTAAAATCTGTATAGGGTTGGCATGTTTCATTGTAGACGACAGTTTTGAAAGTAGATAAATGCTTTTTTTCCTTATAAAATGACAGCAATATCATGTTTCCTTGTAGAGCTCCCTTGATGGTTGTTTTGGTATTGAAACCCCTTTCCTGTATTTTTCGAATGACTCTTGGTGCTCCTAATTACTTTCTATATTCAGTTGGCTCCGTTGGCAATATTATGTTGCTACTTTTCCTTAAATGAGCAAAAAAATCCTGAAAATGATCCCACTCTTTCTTGTCTTTATTAAAATAGGTTTGTTGCCAAGGATTTGTTTCTGTGGCAAACTGGTGTTTGGGAGAGGGGGCTAGGGATTGATATTTGTGAGGGAAGAGGTAGTGGCCTGGGGAATCTTAATGACCTAATCTCAAAATATATAATGCAAAACACAACCTGAAGCAAACCTAATTCCACAAAATATCATAGTCGAACCAAATTTAGAACATGGTTGAACCTGATATATACCTGACTAGGAATTTATTTAAATGGTATGCAGTTATTCATTTATTAAAACACCAGAAATATGTGGAGCCAAAATTAATTAAACCCAAAGAATCAAAAATTCTAACGAACCCAAAACTAATGGATCAACACTTAGATAGGAGAAACTGAGGAAAGTAGTGGTCTTTTTGTTAAGATGTGAAGGAGATGTTGAGGGATATTCGTTTTCAATTTTCTTTATCTGTCCCAAGTGTCACATTCGTTCTCCTTGCAATAACTCAGCATGCAGATGGAAAAGTGAAAAAAGAGAGTACCCTCTAAAAGAATATAGGAAAAAGGGTATACTAAAAGTGACTTGAACAGGGTAAATTACGCCGTTGGTCTTTAGTTTTTGCAAATTTTTACATATCACTCCCTAAACTTAGTTGTTCTTTGAAAATAATTTCTTGCTGGGCCCTAGACAACTTGGTCTAGTTAGGTCCCTGGATTATTTGCACCCGCAGTCCCTACCTCCGTCACCAAAAAACGTGAAGACGTTCTCATTTTCCCATTCGGTTCTCTTTCACTTTATTCCATCTTGTTTTTATTCTTATTTTTTTATCCAATTTTGAAATGAACGTTTTTATTGGCTGAAGGGTCACAGGTGCAAACGTTTTTATTATTTAAGGACATAATTAGAATGACTAACAGTGTAGCTTCTCTCAATTGCGGATGAACTCTTCCCTGATCTGAATTGCTTTCCCCTTATGCCCTGGATACGATTATGTAGCTCTTCGTGCTGCTGTTCAAGCATTTCGACGTGAAGAAGAGCAGATGTATCGTGTATCTAAGAGGAGGAGAGAGAGATATGATCAGGTTATTCATATTTGCCTAGATGAATGGAACTTTTTAAAAAAAAAAAAATTGTAATGAATGGGACATTGAAATCATACATTTTGTGGCGAATTTGATGTTCAAGTTGGCTTAAGGATTCAGTGGGCCACTTATGCAGGTGAAGCCTAATTCCAGTGAATCTCCTTTTCAAGACACTCAAAGATCAAGAGGTGTTCAATTTCCATTTGTTGTAACCGATCGGGTCATGATAAAGGTTTGTATACTATATTTGTTTCATTGAGGAGGTTTTTTGATGAAGTAAAAGTGGGCTGAAAAGTTTAAGATGAAATAAATATAGGGGAACAAAAGGACACCTCAACGCTTTGTTGGAAGGGAGGCTGTTGTTACGAAGCAATGCTTGAATGGATGGTTAGTTGAATCTTAATATTTCTCTCAAATTTTCATGTCAAACTTTGAAAGGATGCTTTATTTACATGTTTATCGCAGAGAAAATCTAGCAGGTTATCTGTGTGATTTCTGTGTGTTTCAAACTAACTCATCACATGAAGGATTGTAAATTCTAGTTGTATACCACCTTTTGGAAACATTATGTTGTGAGAATCTATGTTGGTAGAAGATATTAGGAGAGTTATATTTGGGGCACATAATAAAATATAGGGAAATTCCGGATGGTGTCCCGGTGGTTTGCCCAGAGGTTTTTTTTAGTTCGGATGGTGCCCTTGTGTTTTAATATTTTCCGAAAAATGCTCAACTCCGTTTAAATTCTAAAGGATGTCAACTAAAATATTTTTAAAAAAAAATGAGAAAAAACATCTTTTATTAAAAAATGATAGAAGAGGCTAAGTATTTTGCAAATAAGTTTTTTTTAAATTTATTTTAAGTTGACATTCCTTTACAATTTAAATGGAGTTGGACGTTCTTTGGAAAATATTAAAACACAAGGGCAACATTCAAACCGAAGAAAACCTCTAGGGCATCATCCTAAAAACCCCAAACTAAAGGGGCACCATCCGGAATTTCCCTACAAAAAAATTATTTTTGGGGCTAAGTAATTGTACATGCAGGTACGTTGTGAAGACGATGGACAATGCAGAAAGTGTAAAGGTGCAGTATCGGTCCCTATCAAAGATAGCAGATAACTCATCTTTGAAATCGTTTTCAGACAGGTTGAGACCCACCTGGCTATAGACAAATATGCATGGTTGTACAGACTAGAGTGAAGCAGATCCTGTAAGTCTTATCCTTTTTGATGCTCTGGCTTGGTGGCTAGAATCAATCACATATGATCCTTTGTCTATGTCACATGAGAATCCTGTAAGCAGATCATGTTTTTGGGTCTAATGATTCTAAATCAATTTGCTCTACAAATCTCATCCATATGATCCTTTGTTCAAATATGGATAAACATAAGGCCTCTTTCGGATCACCGTTGATGAAATTCTAATGTTGGTATGGAATCGAATTGACAAAAGAAAAAAGATTTGAACACAATGCCGGATATTATCTAGATTGAATCAAGTAACAAACTCGAACAATGAAACAACTAGAGGAGGCGACACAAAAGGGGTTTGGCAATTCGAGACAATAGACATAATTGCATAATATTATGAGGAAACTACACAAAACCACCCTTAATGATCACTCATATGCAAAAAATCACCCTTAATAAAAATTTTAGCGTAAAACCACCCTTAATATTCATATGTTTGCAATAAACCACCCTTATACATTTTTTGGCATAAAACCACCCTTATTTTTAAACATTTACGATTAACCACCCTATATACTAGTTAAAATTACATCAAAATATTTAAGATTGAAGCATAACCAAGATAGTTTTCATTATTAATTTTTATATCATGATTAGTTTCAATAGTGTGGTTAAGAATTATTTTATGGAAAAAAATAACTAATATAAATTACTATTAATGTACAAAAATAATCAATATTTTAAAAATTACTAACTCGTATACAAACTATCACCTACCAAACAAATTATAGTACGGTCTCAACTCCGACTAATTTGATGTCATGGTTTCCGGATTATTTTTAGAAAAATTATCATTTGTTTTAATTGACCAATAATTACGTTATTATAACCGTTATTTCGTTTGAAATAAATCATAAAAAACAAAAAATTAAGGAAAAAATTATGGGTTGAAAAATCTCAAAATAGTTATGAAAAATTACAATAAAAATATTTGAACTCTTTGGAAAAAAGTATTCATGATAAAAAAAATTATGGGTAAAAAAAGGTTTGATGGGAACACATCTGAAAATTTTCAATGATTTTTTTTTCTTTTATCGAAGGTTTTCTTAGTTTTTTTTATTGAAAAAGGTTGAAATTACAACAAACTAATCCGGATAAAAATATTTAGGTTTAGGTTTTTTTCAACCGTTTTTCATTGTTGGTTACCGCAAACCAATTCGGGCAAAGAAAATATAGGTTTAGTACATTTCTGTTGTTGTTTATTAGGTGATACTTTGTGTATGAGTTAAATGATTTTTTAAATTTTGGTTTATTTTTTGTACATGATTAATAATTTATGTTATCATTTTTAATTATTTTTAAATTATAAATTTTAATACTTAACCAAATGACTGCCACTAATTATGATATTAATATTAATAATGAAATGTTACAATTTTTATGATTCAATTTTAAATTATTTGATGTAACTTTCACTCGTATAGGGTGGTTAATTGTAAACATTTAAAATTAAGAATGGTTTTATGCAAAAATACATATAAGGGGTGGTTTACTACAAACATATGAATATTGAGGGTGGTTTTATGCTCAAAAAGTTATAAAGGGTGGTTTATTGAAAAAGAGTAATTATAAAGGGTGGTTTAGTGTACTTTCCTCTAATATTATTGTTTTAGCTAACTAATCGATATTGGCACTAATGCTCAATATAAATTCTAATGCAACGGTTACAAGGAGTAAATACCTCTATTTGTACTATTAGACACAAGATTACCTTAAAATCTTTTAGTTGAATCGATCTATGGATTAAAGGACCAAGTTGGATCGAAGGAGTTGGGCTCATGGATTGTCGGGTTGGAAGTAGTTGAGATCTCTTGTAACCTCCTGTAATAGTGATACATGTATCCCTAACATGTAATTGCCTGAGGCTAAATAAATAGGAATTAAAATTTTACTGCTTTACGAGAAAAATAATAAACAATATAAATTCAACCAATCACGTGATAGGGATACAAGGATACACAAGGGGAGGGATACAGAAGATCTTGACCGGGTTGGAAGGGAGGAGAAGCTAGAGATGGACCAAGATGGTGATAGGTCCATAAAGAGATGGACAAGCATGGCAACATGTGTGGAGAAGAACGAGCGTTGTTGGGCCAAGTAGATTGCGTGTTTATTGATGAGTCGGAAATAGAGCATAATAATGAATGTTGTAACGGTACCGCAAGTGCACGACCATTGTCAATGTAGCGCATGAATCAAAACATCAATGTCGAATTCCATAAAGAATTGAGTATCATTCACTAACATTCATACACGGTAATGTAAAAAACCGAACAAATAACAAGGGGTGATCATGAGATCAAAATAAATAAGGAAAATATGGTGTAACAATTGTCCACATATATAAAGTAAAACAAAGGAGTAAACCATAAAAGAAAATTAGGTTAAGAGGCTAATACTCCCAAACCGATTCTGACAAAATAAATAGTGTGCATGATTTGATCGATGAAGGGGAAAAAATGATGCTAAGCATGTTTCATAATCAAGATTACAATTGAATCGTAAGCATTGTCACTATACACATATCAAACCTAAGCACAAATGAAGATACACGCAACACAAGATACAACTCATTTTAGATGAAACATCGAGCTAGGCCAACAAAGTATAAAGGGCAATCCATGATAATCATTGCTATCCGAGTATGCCTCCTTGATTATCAACTATATTTTCCACTATATAGAAGAAACCAATATCTCACCATATTTCTTAGCACAATGACCGAGCATTCATGGTCCTAAAACAACTTCTTTCCTTGCACATTTACTCTTATAGCCCCAAGTCTATAAATAGACAATAATTTCATGCGCTTGAAAATGGCAAGGTCAAGTTAGAGATGGGCAAGGGCAAATGCCCCTCTAAACAAAAACCAAAGTGCTTGGAAATCCTAGAGACTAGGCCTCCAACACAAATGGAATCTCATTTCTTCATAGATACCTTGATGAGAAATTTCACTAAACTATGGGATATAAATGGACCGTTCTCATAGAAGGCACTCCACATTATATGAAGCTCAACATTGGACACATTGATCACATCCTTAATTCAGATAAATAGAAAAAGATATTCACTCAAAATCTTATGGAAAATGTGGATTGTTGGGTGATAAATCTTAAGATTCCAAGGTCTTTCTATTGAAAAACTGATGCAAAAGCATATCCAAGACCAACCGACTAACATCATTATCCACAAGCAAGAGGTGGAAGCCGGAGACAAAGAGAGAATAAATGATCATGGAATGTAAGAAGGAAAAGGAAGGACTTGCATGTGATCAAGAAGAAGATGAAGCTAAAACATTATAGATCTCTTTGTGCTCGAAGATCCCGCATGCATGAATACTTACCTACACATGAACATACAAGAAGGAGAAGAAGATTACAAGAGGAAGAGCTAACCCATGATCACATTCCGGATAAACCATGCAACTATATGATAGCATGTTTTTATGCTATCTTTTGTATAGTTGTATTCTTGTGTTTTTAATTAGAATTGCATGGGCTTAGGCATTTACTTCTTTACTAAAGCTTATTTGCATCAAAGAATGTCTACGCCCGTTTGTCTATTGTGCTTAGGTGATTATAGGTCAAAAGGAGCATCAATGAAAAAGAAAACACCCAAAAAGAAACCCCTACCTTATCATCATTGTAAGCAAAGATAGAAGAAGCAAATAGAAGCTCCGACGCATTAAATAAGAAGAAAGAATGGCTAAAGATCATCGGGAGATGCAAGTTCCAAAGGCCGAGTCACTTGTTCTACCCAACTCAAGGTTCCCTTTCACTCGCAGAATGGTGGAAGCGACCCGGACTCAAAGTCTTAGGCTCTCCCAGGTTGAAGACATTGAGCCAAGGCGGAAGACATGTCAAGTGTCGCTCAAGTGGCGGTCGAGTCAGGCGACCCACTCGACTCAAGAAGACAATAGTGTCACCGACCTACTTTTCAACATGAGTCGAGTCATTTCTTGGCCGACTCGATGCATGTGTTGTGCGGTTACAACAAACTCGCCATGTGATGACGATTACAAGAAATCTTGATGCTGATATTGGCAATCTTTGCCAAGCTAGGGGGCGATCCGTGCCACTTTCCTCACCGTCTCAACATATTTAAAGGGGGCATAGCTACATGGAAGAGAGACCAATTCATCACTCCACAATTCTCTCTTTTTTCTTTCTATTTTTGGAGCCGAGTCTCCATAGTTTAGGGCAGAGTTAAACGAGTTGAGTCCGAGTTTGTCCGAGTTCTAAGAAGATTATGTCGAATTGTGGCCAAATTGTGTTGATACAAGCTGGACTGCTACTTTCCTTTGTTATTTTTAATATATTCTCTCTTAGTTCTTAGAATCATCTTTTTCTCTCTTGATCTCATGGATTGCGTGATTGTTTGTTTGATTGTTGTGTTTTCCTCTCTCAACATGAGTGAGTAGTTCAATACTAGGGATTGGGGTATCAATTGGTGCCGAAAGATCGGACTCAAAAATGGATAATTACATATCAAAGTGGTATAAGAGTTGGGTTCATTGACATCAATATAAATTTAAAAAAAATCAGAACTTTAACAAGTTCTACACAAAAGAGTCACCCGGAGCAGTCACCGTTTTTGTTTGTTTCCACTACTCTCTCATTATTTACTATTTTCTCTTTCAATTTCAATAACCTTTTTATTTATGTGGTTGTTTTTGAACCCTTTTTCTAAACCCTACCTTTTCACCAGAAAATCACATGAAACCCCACCAAAACCTCTTCAGGAATCGGCATCACAAAACCCTAAATTTTTTGTTTTAGTCATTACCAGCAACTGCCGCCACCAACAACAACCCCTGCTGTCGTCACCACCGCCACTGCAACACCGGAGTTTCTCTCCACCCACCCCAATAACCACACACTACCACCAATGGACCCCATGCCATTATTAGAACCCATTCCACCACCAAAACTCTAAAACCTCTTCCACCGCCACTACTCATCAACTAGAGCAACGCACCACTGGTACACCAATACCTCCAAGGCGCCACCCCTGTCCACAACCAGTGGCCACTAACAGTCTCTAGGAGCCACATGAACCTAATATCCCTTACTTGGACACCCTATCCCGCCTCTAAACCTTATTAAACCCTTAACCGCTTAACCCTACCCGGAAATTTTAACCTACGAACCCATAAACTTGTCTAAACCTCCTCCCCAGGAATCTGAACCTAGCATGAACCCAACATATATGTTCCCTAACCTGAACCATACCTCAACTCGAATCCCTTACCCAAAACCCTTAACTTGCTCCCTTACCTATTGGAACTTGAAACCTGATTCAAAACCATCCAAAAGGCTTCAGTCCTCTCTCTGGTTCAAGTATGAACCCAATCTAGTGCAAACCAGTGCATACCGATTCACCCAAACCCTGTCCAATATAGTATCGAGCCGTCTAGCGGTTCACACCACCTATTCAGCGCAAGAAGAAGAACCCGATTAGGGTTCGAAGGATATGTGTAATTTTTAAATTCAGTTCAAAAAATAGATTTAGTTCTACTTTAGTCAAAAAAAAAAGTAAAAAAAGAGAACTCATTCACTGTAGTGTATGTTGTTGTTATCCTTTCGGTTTGAAGACTTGAAGACCGAGGACCGAAGACCAAAGACCGAAGATTGTGAGCTATTTCCTCGCTACTTTGAAGTTGAAACTTCATCCTCATCCTAACCACCCCTCTAACATTTACTAGACTTATTTTTGGATATAATTGTCTTTTATAAGTTCTTGATTTTGATTGACAAAGAAGGCGAGTTTAGTTTTGCTTACATCTTTTTAGCGTCACTTTAAAAAGTCTTTTCTGTTTGAGATCAAGGTTAGACTCGTTTATTGATTGTAGTTATGGAAAATGTTGACTTGTGCATTTGTTTGAGAATTACACTTGAAATTGCAGAAACACCCAATAAATCGGCTAATATAAGCTTGAAGGCAACGCAGATAGTGGGGTGTAAAGGAAAGAAAAATTGTTAGAGGGCGATTCAATTTTACTATCTTAATATGTTTGATATGTATGTTTTTAAGGAAGGACAAAAGGACATGCTAATGATAAACATAACATTTTTTTAACAATCAGGTTCAGAAGTAGAGAGACTTGGAAAAAAAAACTCTAGAGCATACACACAAAACTTGGTGACAATATTCCGTCAAAGACCTACGTTGTAGGATCGGAAGAGCCGGTTCAATCCACTAAAAAAAAAAATTAGAAATTACAGTTTATAAAAAAACTAGTAAGACATACAAATTTTCTAAACAAACTTGAGAAGGAGAAAGTAGCAGAGAAAAAAGAAGCAAAACATATTTCTAAACACAAAGACTTTAACTAAAGTTTTAAAGATGCGAAGTTTAGACGAAGTTGAGGATAACAAAAGACAATTCTTCGCATTCGAAGTGGAGGTTTATGGCTCTCGGACGAAGTACATATCTCATTGTCTTTGTAAATTCTCTTTCATAGTTAGTATTCTTTTTCTAGAAGAAGAAGGTGAAAGCACATAAGAGGCAGACAAAGCTTTAGTAACGAACCCGGTCTATTAAAGCTTTTATCCGGTTCATCGTCCAAAACCAAAACATGAGTTTAAAAGATGCAACTAGCTTTCACATTTACACGTTCAAAATACTAAATTCATTATTTAGCTGAACATTATGCATGCATTATTTAGAAACAAATTTGACCAAAGTCTATTGAGAAAAAACGTATCTGGTTAAGGTACAATTTTGTTCCTGAAGAAGAGAGAAATGTGAATTTTGGCAGTCAAACAAAGTATGGTATTATAATTAACTCTTGGCATTGAAGAGTTTAGTGATCCTCTCCATTGGAACGAGGGGCATGTATCGTGCCGCCGCATAGCCCTTCCGCCTGGCCTTCCTTATACTCCAATTGTAAGTCTTAAGTCCGTACTTAAGAATCGGTAACGCGACACGTATGACTTGTCGAGCCACCGGTATCCACTGCACCACATGCCACGCCAACACCGCGTATTGTATTGCAACAGGCTCGTACTTTGCATACAACTCCTTGGCCGTTGGCTTGCACCTCGCGTACAACTCCTTGGCCGCTGCTGGCGTTCTTTCCGCTTGGCTCGTCACTTTCTTCATTGCTTGATCAATCCGCTTCATCGATTCATCTACCTACCATGCCCCGTTTCGATCACTTATGTATTAATCAACGTATAAAATAATTGGATTGTCAATACAATGTAAACAGTTTCAACGCAGACTGACTGGTTAAAACATTTATTTGTTTTAAATGTAAAATGTAAACGCACACATTTGTTCCAAAGAGGGCAATCAGTCTGCGTTGAAACTGGCGGCTTACTTTCAATGTAGTCGGATTGCGTTGAGTTTTGAACAATTATTATTCTTTTCTCGGGCGTGGATATAAGATTCCCTGTAATAATAACAATTGTTTTATTAATTTACCTTGTCATCAAGAAAACGGAGGAGGTTGAAGGGAGCGCCGTGAAACTTATGATAGATTGGTCCGATCACAAATTTCACCGACCCTTCAACCGCCCTGACTCCCGGCTTCAGGGGACCACATTTCTCCCTGGCCCACTCGTACAACCGGGCGATGCAAACGACGACGTATAATACTGCTGCCTTGACAAAATCCAGATATTTCAATTCTTTCGCATCCTGCCAATATCCCAAACAACATACACAAATCCTATCAATAATGGAATTCACAAACCAAAATGTCAATCCCAAAACGAAATCAAACCAACTTGATTGGTGTTGCCGTTGCCGTTGCCTTCTGTGGGTACATCATGAGCCATGGAGATCCAGATAATTTACTGGATTTTGTTTTTTTTTTTCTTTCTGAATTTGTGAAACAAAAATAGAGACGAAGACTCACATTTGGGGCCAACGGACTCATCGGAACAAACACTTCTATTTATAGATAATTATAGATGTCAATCTTTACATCGTAATTGCCAAAATCAAACATGTGGTAATTTTGTGGTTTAATAATTATTTTTATGTCATTTGCTTGTAATCCGGATTATTTATTTTTAATACATATCGGCCAACACAAATAAATCTAAACTCATACTCCCTTTTTCACAAATTCACACAAATTCACACATTTTCAAATGCTATATTAGGTCATCGTGGCCGAATTTCACTAGCCTTGCCTTGCGGTGATTTTGCAATTTCATTTTTTTACCTCAAGGTAGTAAAATTTCAGATTTTATTTATCCTATACAAATTTTAGTATTCTCCTATCAGTTGTAGACTTTTCGTCTATTTTGTGATATAATAGGTTATATATTTGTTGCAAACCAATACATGCCATTTATATAGGGTGAGTTGGGAAATAGACCCTTTTGCTTAGTTGAGCATCAATTGAGACATAACGATCTATTTTACTTGAATTAGTTTAAAAATATTAATTTAATGAATTATTTGGCAATTTCGATTTACAAAGTTTAAGCTTAATCTATTTACACAAGATCATACTCAAACTCTGACATCCTTTAATCAACGGGACTAAATATTATTATTGTTTTTATAAAGTTATACATAAACCTGATTTTAATTACCCAATTTCAATTACATAATGTTAATACACGATCTCGTTTGAAACTACCAATTTTAATTATTCAATATAATACTCAATTTTAATAACACAATTTTAATATTCAATTTCAATATCATAAGCTCTCTCGATTTACACAAACCCTCGTTCGATTTACACAAGCCCTCTTGATTTAAATAAACCTTTATTCGATTTACACAGGCAACCTAGTAAGCTTGTTCATCTTCTTAGAGTATTCAATTCCAAACAATTGGTAACCAATAATTTTGCAAGGATACTCAGTTATTACATAAAAAATTGGTAATGGATCTCAAGGGTGACAATAACCGCATAAGTTGGTGTGTACAGCTATGGGATGATGAATCTTTGAGCTGGTTTCTTGTCGCTGAATCAGCGAGCAGTTTGAAGTCGGGAAGCTCAGATTCTTTCCAACTTTATGTTGCAAGTAATTAACGTAAGTTTATGTCAAAGTCCGACACAGACGGATCGGGTAGAGCGGGGTCGTGTGCATCCGAACGCATGCGCGTTATGTTCAAACCCAGCACATAACCCGATGAGGTTCCATTCTAAAAGCAATTGGCAATAGGAGGAGTAACCCTTGGGTTTATATGCTAGGTTCACATTATTCATTTAGTCGATGTGGGACACAATAATCCACACATATCAACACTCCCCCCTCAAGTGCAACTATCCTGGACTAGTTGCACTTGACACAGCCTTAAGGCCGGCTTAGCCGAACACGGGCGGATAGCATATTCGCTAATCACAACCCAATCACAGGATAACAAGACCCGGATCGGACCTGCTCTGATACCATGTCAAAGTCCGATACAGACGGACTGGGTAGAGTGGGGGGGGGGGGGGGGGGGGTCGTGTGCATCCGAGCGCACATGCGCGTTAGGCCCAAGCCCAGCACATAAACCCGATGAGGTTCCATCCTAAAACCAATTGGCTATAGGAGGAGTAATCCTTGGGTTTATATGCTAGGTTCACATCATTCATTTAGTCGACGTGGGACAAAATAATCCACATGTAAACTGTTGCAACTGTTGCAAGAAGCTTGCATATGGAAATCAGAATGGATTGGTCAATCATGTGATCTGAAGCATATGAGTCTATAATTTAGAATGCAAGATCTATATTATAGAACAAAATAAGATTATGATTTGTCAATCATGTGACTTACATGGTCATGCCATGCATGGTTTTTGTTGAAGATAATGGCTACGAACCCAATTGAAATATGCAATCAGTTTAATGATATGATATGATGCAACAACAATATAATGATCAAAACAACAAGTGTGATAGAAACTCATCATCTTCATTCAAACTACACTCAAACTCATGTAAAACTTGAGTAAACAACCATTTGAAACTTACAATTTAATTTGCAAACAACTAATCCTACACCCTTGAACCAGTAAGACTCCTTCCTCGTTATCATAAGTAGAATGATCAAAACAACAAGTGTCATAGAAAGCTATGTATCATGCAGAAAGGAAAAAAAAAACATAAATTTCACAAAGAAATGATCTACACAATCCAGACAAAATTGACCAAGTATAAGCAGTTCTCAAATTGAGATTTGACATTTATCCTTGTCCGTGGCGAAATGAAGGAAAATCCTCCTCGCCTTCTCCGATCTCAAGCCTCTATCTCCACCATTGATGCTCCTTGAAAAAAATAGCGAAATCTATGTTCTCAAATTGAGAATTTTGCTCAATCGGAGACTAAAAATCTGAGAAAGAGACGTCATTACAGAGAGTTAAGATGAGAGCTAAGGGAATTGAAACAGCCGCGATGATACTGCTCTCATATGAAATGAGTTTCAACCTGTGTTGTTATTTCATGTGAACTATTATATATTTTCTGTGACCTTTTTTCATTCTTGTTTATTGAATTTTGTTCTTTCTCGTAATTTTGTACAACAAGCGTAAAAAGAGAATGTCTGGTATGTAGTTGGACACACCACTGCCCATTCTAGGGTTCATGACGGATTGTTGACTTCGATCAACATGCATCCTACAATGGCACCTGCTCAATTTCCGCCTCCAAAGCCAAACCTTATATATAGCTATATTATGACGAACTTGAGGTTATATTATTAGTAAATCTTATCACTTTATTAGTATGTTTTCATTGCAAACACACAATACTTACGTACACTTATTTTTTGTTACGACTACTTGTGCATTAAAAGGTCATTAGGGGAACGGTACGGCCACCACCCATAGTTATTGGGCGGGTCAAACATGGAAAAATTTGAATCATGTGAGTGTCATTCCAATATGGAGCTTAAAGCATATATAAACCAATACAAAAAGAGAGCTAATAGTAATACACTCGCATGAAATGCTATAGGGTAGGTCTTAGTTGAAACTTTATTTAGGCTAGATTATAAGTCGCATCTTTTACGCTAAAAAGGAGATCATACGAGTAAATGTTAAGAACATTAGACTATGTTCCTTGCAAATTAAACATATAGGAACTCATATTAGCTTCAGCTCATGCACAAATATCGTTCCCCCTAAATTACACGACAATTTATAATCAATCGTCGAGGGTTTTATGAAGAACCATAAAGCAATAACA
Organism: Fagopyrum tataricum; assembly: GCA_002319775.1. NCBI lineage: Eukaryota > Viridiplantae > Streptophyta > Magnoliopsida > Caryophyllales > Polygonaceae > Fagopyrum > Fagopyrum tataricum. The sequence continues at coordinate 27,604,361 of CM008281.1, read as the reverse complement.
TGTCAGTTTAGAGTTGTTGTGATCTTTCAACGGGTTACTTCAGAAATAGAGAGAAGAAGACAAAACGTTTTGTGGTTTTGCTGCACAAACTTTGCAGCTAGGGTTTTCAATATACTTTGGTAGATAATGAATACAACCCTAAACCTATCTATTTATAACCATAAATAGATAGAATCCTCTATAAATAGATAGAGTCCTATAAAAAGATAGAATTCTATAAATAGATAGAATTCGTACCACGGGGGGCTCCGCCTGATACCACCCCGCACCCTCCTGTCACTCCGGGCCCATTAATCCATGGACCCAAAATATGTTTCCCCCCTTGGCCCATTGTATCAGTATACCTAGATTTATTGTCTTATTATAACAATCTTCACCTAGACAACATAATCTAATACAAATATTTGGAAACATACATACAACTCTAGGATCTTGTCACCAGATCCTCCTTGTTTCCTTGACAGAGAGCTTTCTCACTCATCTAACAACGATTGACATGAACCAAATCCAAGCAATGCTTGAATTTGTTTGCGGTAACCGGTTTGATCTTCATATCAGCTGCATTATGAGAAGTGTGCACATTCTCCAGGATGATCTCACCAGAAGCTACTAGCTCTCTAATCTTGTGAAATCTCACATCAATATGTTTAGTCCGAGCATGGTATACCTGATTCTTAGCCAGATATATAGCACTCTGACTATCACAATGTACCTCAACTCCACCTTGCTCAACACTCAGTTCCTCCACGATTCCTCTAATCCACAGAGCCTCCTTAGCTGCCTCTACTAAAGTCATGTACTCTGCCTCTGCCCAGAATTGATTTGGAAGCCCTGCATTCAATCTAAGACACCGTACTTTTTCTGCAATGGACCAATTCATCCTCTTAGAAACACCATTCTGCTGTGGTGTCTTCCGCACTGTATAATGTCTCTGAATGCCATGCTCACAACAAAAACTCTGAAACTGAGAATCCGTGTACTCTGTCCCATTATCCGATCTCAGATACTTCACTTTCCTCCCTGTCTGATTTTCCACTTCCGCCTTCCATAGCTTGAACTTGCTGAAGACTTCAGATTTATACTTTAGAAAATACACCCAGACCTTCCTTGAATAATCATCAATGAAAGTGACGTAATACCTAGATCCTCCTAGGAACGACACCTGAGTTGGTCCCCACACATCAGAATGCACATAATCAAGAATTCCACCTGTGTTGTGCTGACCTGTCTTAAAAGACACCTTGGATTGTTTTCCCATCACGCAAAACTTGCAGAAGTCGATCTTACAACTCTTCACACCATTCAGGAGACCTCGCTTGTGAAGCTCAATCATCCCCCTTTCGCCAATGTGACCCAGACGCATATGCCACAAAGTTGTGTAATCAATCTCAGAAGCCACGGCTGCAACTCCACCTGCAACGGTACTCCCTATCAACCGGTAGATATTACCCAATGTAATCTACCCCTTCATAACTGTCATTGCCCCCTTGCTCACCTTTACACATTCCTTCTCTGTTTTAAAACAGAACCCTTTCACATGCAAAGTCCTCAACGAAATCAGATTTTTCTTTAGAGCTGGAATGTGACGCACGTCAGTCAATGTTCGAATCACACCATCGTGCATCCTCACCTTTATCTGCCCAATGTCAACAACATCACAAGCCTTGTTGTCTTCTAATCGGACGGAGCCAAAAGTTCCAGACTTGTACGTCTCAAACTAATCTCTATTCGGAGTTATGTGAAACGAACATCCCGTATCCATGATCCATACATCTGAGTAGTTGCCTGACGTCACAGAGAGCATATCAGAATCTGCACCATCTGAGTCATCTTTCTGCACCACGTTTGCTGATCTTGAAGATTCCTCTTACTTCTTATCTTCGTACTTCTTCTTCCTGGCAGGACAATCACGTTTGAAATGACCCTCCTCCTTGCAGAAGTAACAAGTTATTGGATTTTTACCCTTGGACTTAGACCTGGATTGCTTGTTGCTTCCTTCTTGCTTCTCTTTTGTCCTCCCTCTATCCTGGTTGCCTCTAACATACAACCCTTCGCTTTGAGAATTCTCACTGGTATGTTATCGTCGTTCAGCTTGTGAAAGCAACGCTGTTGACACCGTATCAAGACTTAACTCGTCTTTCCCACACGTCAACGTCATCACCAGATTCTCATATGAAGAGGGTAGAGAACATAGCAAGATCATACCTTTATCTTCATCTCCAAGTTTTACATCCACCCGAGCCAAATCCCCAATAATTTGATTGAAAATATTCACGTGTTTCACCAAGTCAGAACCTTCCACCATTTTCAACCCATACAATCTTTGTTTAAGATACAATTTGCTAGACAAAGATTTTGACATATACCGTTTCTCCAATTGGGTCCAAATCTCTTGACAAGATTTGATATCAATAACGTGGTATATTACCTCGTCTGCCAAACAGAGCCGAATGATCGACGCTGCCTTCTCCTGCATCTTCTCCCATTCGTCGTCTTTCAACGACTCCGGTTTTGTCTCCTTCAACGCCTTCAACATCCCCTGCTACGTTAGCAGATCCTTAACTCGTCGCTGCCAAAGACCGAAGTTGCCAGTTCCGTTGAATCGCGGAACCTCAAATTTTGCAATGAAACTCATCGACAACCTTGCTCTTGAGACCAATTGTTGTGATCTTTCAACGAGTTACTTCGGAAATAGAGAGAAGAAGACAAAACGTTTTGTGGTTTTGCTGTACAAACCTTGCAGCTAGGGTTTTCAATATACTTTGGTGGATAATGAATACAACCCTAAACCTATCTATTTATAACCATAAATAGATAGAATCCTCTATAAATAGATAGAGTCCTATAAAAGAAAGAATTTTATAAATAGATAGAATTCGTACCACGGGGGCTCCGCTTGATACCACCCCGCACCCCCCTGTCACTCCAGGCCCATTAATCCATGGGCCCAAAATATGTTTTCCCCCTTGGCCCATTGTATCAATATACCTAGATTTATTGTCTTATTATAACAATAGTTTATAGAAACTCATAAGTGTTCTCTAAGTCCTCTTTTTCTTATCAGTATATTGTAGTATGTCTAAAGTTAGCAATGATCTTGTATGACTTCATGTATTTTTATTTGGTTTTCTTATTCAATCTCCCTTTCCTGTGACACTTCATTGAGATAACATGGCTGCTCAACACATTGCTTCTAACCTTGTGTTTTTGAGCGAACTAAGCACCTCAACCTAAACTATCACTACATGGTTTCATCATAACGGTCCATGTTAGTTTCCGTATGCAACTAGCTGACATTCTCACCAAGTCTTTGGGTGAAGTCCAACACAAGTTCTTTTCATTCAAGTTGGGTCTTGTTAATGGCTCTCCAAGTCCAACTTGAGGGGAGAATGTAGAATATATGAGTAAACCGGGTTCAGTATATTAGGAGATATAAATACCCCACCCAATGTAACAATATTGTAAGCAACTAAATAATAAAAACAGAGTTCATTTGTCATCTCTTTGTTATCTTCTTCATACTTGGATTACTTTCTTTAATATTGAAAACTCTCTTGTATATTATCAAGCTGATCGTCCGGCACCGTCCTGTTCCGTGCCGTCGAATTCGATCGTCATCGAGGTATGTATACTTGTACGAAATTCCAAGCCGGGACTCAATTGATGATGAATGTTGAATTTTTTTTTCCAAAATAATAACAAAATAATGATTATTTCCTATTGTAGATTTGTAGGGACGAAATAACACTATTTTCGAGTATAGGAAGGCTTTCAAGGTTCGGATCGGAGCCGTTGTTTTAAACAACGGATTTCATGAATAACCCGCCATTTGAAACGACGGGTCTCCTTTTCTTTTTATTTTTTTCAAAAAAACAAGAAACCCGCCGTTTAAAACGATGGATTTCTTTTTTTTCTTTTTTTTTCCTTTTTTTTAAAAATAACAAGTAACCGGTCGTTTTAAATGAAGGGTTTCTTGTTTGCAAATGGAAACTTAAATCCTCTATGTTCTTAATTATGGTTGTGTTTGGCCAGCAATAAACACGAGTGTTGTAAGTGTTTAGGAGTGTATCTGATGCGTCCTTGGAGGTAACCAAGGATAACTCCGGATCTAGATCAAGCAAAGCTCCAACTACTCCTTGATTCCTTGTGCGACGTTGTATCGTTTTAGATCGAAAAGGCGGAAGCGATGAAGATGGATGGAGAAACGAAAGGTTGATTCGATCTAGAGAGATCGAACAAGCCTTTTTGTGTGGATCGAAGGTTGATTCTTAAGAAGAATCCTCAAATATGGATTTCTTGGATCAAAGACGGGATCCAAGGAAGAATTTTGAGAGATTGACGGGAGGTTTGATGCTCAAGCTAAGTCGGACGAAATTCCTCTCAAAAACTTAGTAATAATGAACATGAAAAATAAGTGAGGCAAGATATCCTTTATATAGAGAGTCTTGCCTATCTATGGGCCAACGGACCAAACAAACATACATAACGAAAAGCCCAAAAAGAAGAAACCCTAAAAGATAAGAGGGAAACCCTAAAAGATAAGATCAAAAGGGAATATTCTATACAGAATATCCCTTTTATTACATAAAAAGGAAAACATGAAAAATATAGTCCGAAAGTAAGCTAGCTTCATGCCATGGAGTCGGAAAGACGAGACATGCCACTAACGGGACCGGTAGCCTATGCCATGGTGGTGTAGAGACACGGCATGCCGGTAACGGATCCAAGTGAAGAAGTGGTACGGGTAATGATGGAGCCGGTGGCTCGGGCAATGGCCTTGGCTCGGGAGCGGGTGAGCGGTTCATTTGAGCGAACCCTCAAAGCCTCGTCCTCATCATCTACGGGCAACTTCAAAGGGGCATCCAAGGGTGCATCAGTCCCCCATCTTGGCTGTGAAACGTCCCCGTTTCACCATCGTCAAAGAGGGGCTCAACATAAGGGGCAAGGTCCTTGACGTTGAACGTCGGGTGTACTCCGTAGGAATCCGGAAGCTCTAACTTGTATGCATTCGGGCCATGGTGGGCTAAGATGCGGAATGGGCCATCACCACGGTCCGAGAGCTTGCTCATGCGGCGAGTTGGAAAACGCTCCTTCCTTAGGTGGAGCCAAACCAGATCACCGGGCTCAAAAGAGACGTCGTGGCGGCCCTTGTTGCGTTGTCCGGCAAGTTGGGAGGCACGACGTTGAGTTGTGTTCTAGTCCGCTCATGAAGCTCAACGATTTGTGCGGCTCGGGTTGCGGCGATGATGTGTTCTCCGTCCTTGAGCGGGCGGGGAGTGAAGTCCAACGGGGTGTGTGTATTGAGGCCGTAAACAACTTCAAAAGGGGACAATTTAGTTGCCGTGTTCCTATACCTGTTATACGAAAATTCCACAATAGAAAGTAAGTCCTCCTACCTATGTGGGTTGGTCCTAGTGGTGGCTCTAAGTAGAGCACCAGGAGTCCGATTGGTCACCTCCGTTTGACCATCGGTTTGGGGGTGATAACTACTTGAAAATAACAAGTTGGTTCCAAGTTTTCCCCAGAGCGTTCTTCAAAAGTGACTCACAAATTTTACGTCCCGATCACTCACGATGGAACGCGGTATCCCATGTAAGCGCACCACATTGTCAAAGAACAAGGTGGCAACTTCACTAGCATTTTGGGTGCTTTTACATGCAATGAATGAGCCATTTTGGAGAATCGATCGACTACCACAAAAATGGAGTCTTTGCCTCGTTTTGACATGGGTAACCCAACCACAAAGTCTATGGATAGATCCTCCCAAGGTCCCATTGGTATAGGCAAAGGAAAATACAATCTATCCGGACCTTGGTGCGACTTTCCATGATGACATGTGATGCAACCTTTGCAAAACCGTGTCAAATGCATGCGCATCCGGGGCCAAAAGAAATGCTCTTGGAGAGCGGAAAGGGTCTTGGTAGCACCGAAGTGACCACGGCCCTCATGAGCTTCCTTGATCAACAAATGGCGTATAAATGAGTGCGGAATGCAAAATTTTCCCGCTCGAAAAAGATAGCCATCGTTAATAAAGAAAGACTTGTGCTCTCGGAGGTCGAGGCATTGTGCCCATATGTCCTTGAAGTCAAGATCCGTGGCATATCTCTTTGATAAGAGCAAATCCATGTATCTTGGTGTCCATATACACAAGAAGGGCATACCGGTGAGAAAGGGCATCGGCTACCACATTCTCCTTGCCTTTCTTATGCCGAATGACATAAGGAAAGGTCTCTAAGAACTCTACCCAACTAGCATGGCGCCGACTAAGGTTTGTTTGACTCTTGAGTACGAAAGAGCCGCATGATCCGAATGAATCACGAACTCCTTCGGCCACAAGTAATGTTGCCATGTCTTAAGACAACGAACTAAAGCATATAGTTCCTTGTCATATGTAGGGTAGTTGAGCGAAGGAACGGAAAGTTTTTCACTAAAGTAGGCAATTGGACGAGTCTCTTGTAAGAGAACTCCTCCAATACCCACATTCGATGCATCACACTCCACCTCGAAAGTTTTTGAAAAGTTGGGAAGTTGGAGTAATGGTGCATTACAAAAACGGTCTTTGAGCGCATTAAACGCTCGAGCATGTGTATCATGCTACTCAAACGTGACACCCTTGGTAGTAAGCTCATGTAACGGTGCCGCTACCGTGCTAAAGTCCTTGACAAAGCGTCGGTAGAAGCCCGTTAAGCCGAGAAAGGCTCGGACCATGGTGACCGTTGTAGGAGTAGGCCACTCCCGAATAGCACGAACTTTTGATTCGTCTACTCGTAGTCCGTCCTTAGACACGACATAGCCAAGAAAGATAGTGGTGTCCGAGCAAAAGACGCATTTTTCAAAGTTGACATACAATTGCTCTTGTCTAAGGCACTCGAGCACTTGGCGAAGGTGCCCGATGTGATCCTCCAAAGACGTACTAAACACCAAAATATCATCAAAATAAACAACAACAAATTTACCCAAGAATCGGCGCAAGACATGGTTCATGAGGCGCATGAAGGTGGACGGGGTGTTGGAGAGGACAAATGGCATGACAAGCCATTCATAGAGTCCATACTTCATTTTGAACGCCGTCTTCCACTCGTCACCTTCGGCCATCCGGATTTGGTGGTAACCGCTCCGGAGGTCAATTTTGGAGAAGATGGTGGCACCATGGAGCTCATCCAACATGTCATCAAGGCGCGGAATTGGATGACGGTGTTTGACGGTGATTTGATTGATGGCTCGACAATTAACACACATCCGCCATGAGCCGTCTTTCTTTGGCACTAATATGACCGGGACGGCACATGGTGATAAGGATTCACGCACATGTCCCCGGTCTAGGAGCTCTTGTACTTGACGTTGTAGCTCCTTCGTCTCTTCCGGACTTGCTCGGTAAGCGGCACGGTTTGACAAGGAAGCACCGGGCACAAAGTCAATTTGGTGTTCAATCCCTCGGATTGGTGGCAAGCCGGGTGGTAAGTCTTTGGGCATAATATCCTAAAATGTGGACAACAACAAAGACACCTCGTGTGGCACATTACTCGGGTCATGAGAAGTAGATAAACAAAATGGAACAAGAAAGAAACATGGAAACTTGCCTTCCATGACCGGTTGCAAATCATGCCATCAGGCTAAGAGTATCCTCGGCTCACACCGTCCTTGAATTACGGAGCCCGAAGATGGAAAAGATGCACTCGTAGGAACGATGCGGCCTTTACTACCTTTGGACTCGGTAGCATGGACAATAGGGGCGGTGTTCCAGGACTTGGAAGTACTAGCACCTACAACATCAGGACTCCTAGGAGGGTCCGATGTTGTCGGGGCCTTGGCGGACTCATTTATAGATTGTTGCCTCTTCCGTTCCACATAGTCAACCCAAATTCCGTGCTGAGTCATAGGCAAAAGTGTGACCCGTTTTCCATTGTATTGGAACATGTACCGGTTAAGATAACCATCATGAAACGGTCGACGATCGAATTGCCATGGTCGTCCTAATAGGACATGTGTGGCGTCCATCTTGATAACATCACAAAGGACCTTATCAACATAGGCGCCAATAGAAAACGTCACCCAAGCTTGTTGTGTGACGGTGTCACACGCCTTATCGGAAATCCATTGGTGTCCGTAAGGTGTTGGGTGGGGGGTTGTAGGCAACTTGAAGTGTTTTACCACTCGTTCGTTGACAATATTGCAACAAGAACCCCCGTCAACGATGAGATAAAGGCTCGTATTATTGACCAAGCAATGAGAGTGGAAGAGATTCTCGCATTGATCAATAGGGATAAGCTATTTAATAGCCAAAATACGACGAGAAACAAGAGCGAATTTACCGGGTTGTGCCGGGGCGCAAGCAAGCTCGTTGTCACATGGTTCCATGCCAAAGTGTGGGTCGGCGTCTTGGTCATCCTCAATGATGATATCGCCGTCTTGATCATCTTCGTCCTCGAAATATGATGGGTCGGCAAACAAGACCCGCTTGGTATTTGGGCAATCACGTTGAATGTGACCAAAGCCGCTACACTTGTAGCACACGGGCTCCCTTGGGCGAGCCGCCGGTGAAGGTCCTTGTTGACTTCGAGCGGGAGGCGCCGGTGCCGGGGCCGCTGGGCTACGTTTTGGTGCCCTCTCGTTACCCGCTTGCCTATTGGATTGACCCGTCCGTTAAGCTCCTTTGGAAGCGTCGGCATCTGGAGAACTAGGCACATCTCGAGAACATGTGTTAGAAGGATAAAGGTATTAACTCGAGGAAGAATTATACCTAGAAAACCGCGGCGTTTCGAGTTGTTGCTTGTATAGCTTCATGGCGGCATGGCACATTGCTCCCAAATCCTTGTATGGGACAATCTCGAGCGGGCGCCGAATTGAAGCATTAAGACCGCTCATCAATTTGGTGCGAAGGGCGGAGGGGGAGGCCGAGACGCCGGCGTTAATGTGCATGTCCTTAAGTTTAGCCAAGTAAGCCACCGGAGTGAGGTTGCCTTGTTTGAACTCGGCAATTTTGCAACCGCATATCATTCTAAAAGTCCTCGGGCACGTACTTCTTGGTCATGCAATAGATCAATTGCTCAAAGGTCGCAATCGGTGCCCATCCTCGCCCCTCACGGGTGAACTCATACCGGTTCCACCAAGACTTGACATCTCCTTCAAAGTATAGAGTTGCCGCCTCGATTTTCTCATATTCCTCCTCATAATGACAATGTTTCAAGGCTCGTTTCATATCCTGCGCCCAATCAAGAAAAACACACGGATCATATTCACCATGAAAGATAGGAAATTTAACCTTACCTTCCCTACGAGCTCGGTAGGGGTCCGGGCGGGGCGGTGGGATGTAGGCATCATCGGGACGGGCTCGCCGGTGGCCGCCTTGAAGCCGTTGGAACCCATGAACAGGTGGTTCATGCCTAGGTGGGTTTGGGGGAGGCAACCATTCTTCACCTCGGTCTTGGTTCTCATAAGGGTCTATGACGGGTTGGTTCCATGGACGGTCATGTGCCACCCGTTCCAAGTCAGACTCATCACCGGAGAACTCGTTGAAGTTATTGTGCTCATCGTACTCATCAAAGTCAAGGCCGTCGGTGGCCGGGTTGACCGTTGGCGACGGCGTCCGGAATGATCATTCTCACGACCATGATTGTTAGTCGAGTTGGGACGGTACCAGGGCTCTTCCCGGGTTTGACGGTCGATGCGGGACACACTAGGTGGAGGTGGAGAAGGGAAATACCGTTGGTGTTGAGGCTCATAATGCTTGTGCCGATTTTCCGTATCGACTATGCGCAAGTCATCTTGAGTCGGGTCGGGGAATTCTTCGTCCTCTTCATGGGACTCATTGCCGTCAAGAGGTAAGGGACGTTGGCATTCAATGACGGACGCAAGCCGGGGACCGTTTAATGGTCCGGCTCCCAAAATTCCCTTGCCTTTGAGTTGTGCATCGGATGTGGAAGCATTGGCCACGGTCTCAATCGGATATGTTGGGTTGGGACGTTGGGCTAGCCGTAGGGCCTTAAAAGCTTCTAATTCTTGCTTCAAGGCAATGTTTTCTCGGGTCAAGGCATCAAACTTTTGTTGTGCCTTCAAAGCTTCCCATTCTTGCCTCATGGATTCATTTTTGAGGGACAACGAAACATTTTCTTGAGCCAAAGGTTCATTGGACTCTTGCGGACAAGAATCTTGAGAAGTTTCCATTTCAACGTTAGTCATTGCTCCGAATCAGCACACACAAGCAATCAAATGAGCAAGGTGACAGGTTAAGTCAATTTTACCCAAGTTCAAGTGCGTTATCGGGTTCTACTTTGGGGAAGGCCGTTTGGTGGTTAGGCAAGTAAGGAAAATCCAACAAAATTGAACAAATTACACACAAATAAACAAGTGATATTTTGCAAACGTCTGTAAGAAAATCGAGAGACAGAAGATGGACGGATTGTTCAATCGGCAAGCTTTGCTTGCTTTCGGTCTTTGACCGTTTTGTAAAATCCAATTTTTTGGATGGACTGGTTTGCCGGACGTCTTTTCACTTTGTGTGTTTCGTTTCTTTGAAACGTTTTGAGTAACACTTTGTTTGATTTTTTTTTTGAACACAAATCCGTATTGATGAAGAGTTTTTTTTCTTTTCTTGGAATATCAAATGCGAGATATCCGAACTTTTCGTTAACAAAAATACCACAAGAAATTTGGTGAATTAATTAACAAAATTGTCGGATTGGGTCGGTTTAAGAAAAAAAAAGACGGGTTTGATAAATGGTTTGATGGCAAACCAAATATCTCCTTTTTATTTTTTTTGTTTTTCAAATTGAACACGGAAAAGAAAAAAAAAATTCAAGGAAAATGGATGAACATGATGAACAACATGAAGATCATGAAGAACATCATGAACAAAGGCTAAATAGGTTGAAGATAATAACGCACAAAAACAAGAGTAAAGAGAACTTAGCTTTGATCCCTTTGCTCTGATGCCAATTTGATGCGTCCTTGGAGGTAACCAAGGATAACTCTGGATCTAGATCAAGCAAAGCTCCAACTACTCCTTGATTCTTTGTGCGACGTTGTATCGTTTTAGATCGAAAAGGTGGAAGCGATGAAGATGGATGGAGAAACAAAAGGTTGATTCGATCTAGAGAGATCGAACAAGCCTTTTTGTGTGGATCGAAGGTTGATTCTTAAGAAGAATCCTCGAATATGGATTTCTTGTATCGAAGACGAGATCCAAGGAATAATTTTGAGAGATTGATGGGAGGTTTAATGCCCAAGCTAAGTCAGAGGAAATTCTTCTCAAAAACTTAGTAATATTGAACATGAAAAATAAGTGAGGCAAGATATTCTTTATATAGAGAGTCTTGCTTACCTATGGGCCAACGGGCCAAACAAACATACATAACGAAAAGCCCAAAAAGGGGAAACCCTAAAAGATAAGATCAAAAGGGAATATTCTATACGGAATATCCCTTTTATTACATAAAAAGGAAAACATGAAAAATATAGTCCGAAAGTAAGCTAGCTTCATGCCATGGAGTCGGAAAGACGAGACATGCCGCTAACGGGACCGGTAGCCTAAGTCATGGTGGTGTAGAGACACGGTATGCCGGTAACGGATCCAAGTGAAGAAGTGGTGCGGGTAATGATGGAGCCGGTGGCTCGGGTGATGGCCTTGGCTCGGGAGCGGGTGAGCGGTCCATCTGAGCGAACCCTCAAAGCCTCGTCCTCATCATCTACGGTCAACGTCAAAGGGGCATCCAAGGGCGCATCAGTATCGGATTTTAACAAGTGTTTGGAAAGGGAATAAACACTAGTGATGTAACGCCCGAGAATTTTATTCCGGACTGAGAGCGTTTTATGGATCTTTCCCGGGTATTTATTCGGTTTGGAATACGTTCCCGTATATCCGTATTATTATTTTCGTAAAAATGTCGGAAAAGTTTCCCGAGTCAAAACTTTTCCGCTTCCGGGTTACTTACTCCTATTTTAAATTATTTATTTATTTATTTATTTACTTATTTTTCTTTTTCTTTTTCTTTTTTTTACCTTTTTTCTTTTCTCTTTTTCCCCGCCGCCGCTGCTTTTCTTCTTTCCCCTTCTTCTTTGTTTCTTTCTGTTGGAGCAACTCCCGCCTACCTACCTGCTGCCGCCTGCCTACTCCTGCCCGCCTGGCTAGCCCTGCAGGCGCCTACCCGACCCCTCACCCTGTGCAGGTTACCTCGGCCCTCTCCTCTCCTCGGCTCACTCCCCACGCTACACACTCTACCCCATCTCCTCCTCTCTTCCACGCCCGACAGCATCACCCTCCACCCTGTCCACCTCCTTCCCGCCGTCTCTTCTCCACACCGGCACACCCACGCTCCCCTCCCGCCTCGCTCTCTCACCGTGCCGGCTACCCCGTCCCTCTCTTCTCCGTCTCTCTCTCCCTCTGCGTCCAGGCTGCTCGAGCACCGGAGAACCATCGAGCCGCCAGGGAGCCCTCGCCCTCGCCCACGCCGTGCCCTGCCTGCGCGAGCCCGGCCGGAGCCGCCGACGCCCGGCCACCCTCCCCCTTCACCTCGCCTTTTGTTTCTTTTCGCCTCTGTTGAACTGCCCCGGAAACCTTCCCCCTGCGCCGTCCTCGCCGGAGCTAGAGGCCGGCCGCCACTACCCTGCAGCCGCCAACGGAACCAGCGGGGCCTCCCTCCTCCCGGCCGGAACCCCTCCCCCGCTCCTGCGTCCTCCTTGCCGCCGCCGCGGGTTCAACAACCTTTTGGCTTAATTACAGTCGGCCCTCCTCTCTTTTGGTATAATTACAATTCAGCCTCCTCAATTTTACGTTAATTGTAGAATGTACCCAGCGTTTTGCGTTATTGTAGTTTTGACCCAGATTTCTGAATTTGTTGCATTTATACCCTCTATTGGATTTTTCTCGGAAATTGCTCCAAGGTTTTAATTACGGTTGATGACCCATAAGTTTGGAAAACGTATACTTGCCCCGGAAAATGTGTTAGCGGTTTTTAACCTCGGATTTTATAAACGAGTTTTATCTTAGGTTTTTATATACTATATTCTATGATCAATGTAGCGTATGAGCTAAATTGTGTAGTTTTGATGCTAGGTTCCGAAGCCCGATAAAGTCCCCGAATCCATATCGACATTCATAGATGGTCTTCCATCCTTCGACGTCCCGTGAGTACCCTCTCCCTCGAGTTAATAATCTTATCTCGATCTAGTTATGTTTAGTAGTATCATGATAGGTTGGAACTAGCATAACTTAGAAGAAATGCCAAGTAGTGGCTTTTGAGACCTTAGGAGAATGTGATGAGCATGTTTGGACCTCGTTGGCTTTTACGTCATTATTGACGGTGATTATGATAGACTCTAGGATGCGGTCCCAGAATGTGAGTCAAATGATCCTGCGTAGATCATTTGTGTAGAAGTCCTAGACTTCTTTAGTTGAGCGGGTTTTTTATGGATACCTTGTTGTGAGCAAGTTGTGTGCTTCTTCCCAAGGGAAGCGAGAGCGTTGTGTGAGTTAGCGTTTGGGACGAGGTAAGTCTCCGGACTTACTTAGCTCGTATTTTACGTATTAGCATTGATGTGTGTTTGGTGGTGCGTGTTTATGTTTTTGTTATAACTATTAAATCGGTAAATAGGACCACCGACCTTATATATATATTTTGGCCCGAGTGTATGATAACGGGCGGTGACAATACTGCCTAGCCCATAGTGAGGTCTAGGGGATTCTCGGCGACTAGCCCGACGGGTTAGATGGGAGGGTGCATCCGTACTATTCTTTGCCGATAAGTAGGGACCGAGGCGAGACCATTGGAGTCTCGTGTCACAACCGAAGTTGAATTAGAACGGGATACGACTTAATGATGTAAAGATAATAAAAAGGGACTTGCGTGTTTTCTGTTATGTGCTATGTATGTGTTTGTGCCTTCACCGCTTTTCTAATGCCTAGAATATTAGCTAACGGTTTTAAACCGTTTGTGTAGATGACTTGCAAGTTAGGGATGCCGCCGAGTGAGGCGGAGGAGTGGACAGCCGGGGTCTCCGTACATTATAGGATGGGGATGTTTTTGGGTTACCTTTTCGTTTTGTGGTTTATGTTGTACGGTTTAAGTTTTCGTATTGGAGTGTGTGTTTTGAGGACTCGGCTGAGTTTCCAAGTTGTAGTTTCTTACTTTTCGGTTTCTGCATATATTAAAAATGTTTTGAGTTTTCGCCTTTATTTGTGTCTTGTTGAAAGGTCCGGTGAACTTGTTGTCAAGCTAAGGGTCGGGACCCATTGTGAGGTCTCGCCCGTAGCACCCCGAGTCCTTGGATTTGGGGTGTTACAAGTGAGTATTGTTTTTAGGAGTGTTTTTGTAACATCCCGAATTTTAAGAACCCATGATGTCACTATTTAGGACATCACAATGGGTCCCGCCCTTAGTTTGACATCAATTATACAAGGACCTTACAATAAGGGACAAATAGGAAAGCAAATGCATCCTTAAAATCTTAAACATGTTCAAAAGAAATAACAAGGTCCATAAGCATGCAAAAGTATAAAACAATCTCAAGTGTACTAGTATCTTCTGGTTAAACAAAAGAACACCCACACCCCCATTACCTGTACGGAAATCCGGCTGCCCACTCCCGATTACTCGGCATACATCTAACCTGCAAAATCTATCAATACGGTATAAACCATTAGCTAACAGTCCTAATACTAAGATCGAGGTACTACAACACAAACACATATAATGAAAGCAATAAACACATCAACATGCCAATCAATGTCCCGGTTATTATCTTTTCGCTTGGTGATTTCCAATCTAATTTGTTCAACTTTTCTAAGTAGTGCAAAGGTCCTCTAACCCTCGTCCCCGTCCTCGTAAACCTACATGAATGGTTTCAATGCATCTCCCATATACACTGTTGGACTGGTCGTGGGGAACCTTCTAGTCGCATTCAGCGCTAGACAGTGATGCCACGACCCATTATAATACATTTGGGTTCCTCCAATATTAAAAGTGCAGCTGGTCTAGTCAGTTATATATTATTAGTCAATACATACACTACCACAACACACACTTAAATTAAGAGTGGTAACTACGTGAGTCTGATGGACTCACCTTATCCGTTTCAAGAGCCTTATATGCCAACTTGATCCGTCCATCAACGATCTCACACTCCTGATTAAAATATTACAACCTCTTAATATTCTCGTTCTACCATTCTATCATTCCTAGAATAAGATCTCTAGCATCTTTATTCTTATCATTCACTACGTTCTAGGTTCCGCAAACCTAAACGCCCATTCCACAATTTCGTATCCTATCAACATTTGTACACATCCATTTCTTATCCTCGACATAATCCAAAATCCTCAAATTCCGTTCATAAATCATATCTACGCATAATCTTTTATTTCTTCTATGGACCTAGAATTAGGATATTAATTCCCCAACATTTCCTAATTAATTAAACGATTCCAGAAATAAAAGCAATAGGTATGATGTTCGAACCTTCCGGGTAGCAAGGCAAGGTGCAACAAGTCGAGGGTTCAAATCCCATCGGCAACAAGGAAAGCAACAAGTAGGAGGCCGATAGGTTGGGGGTTCGATCTTTGCGAACCACACAAAATAGTGAAGACCATTGATTGGAGATGGAAGATATCAAGATTGATCTCGTAAGAAAGTAGACGCAGCCATGCATGTCCGATTCATGAAGATCACGTATGCATCGGCAAGGAGGAGAGTTCGAAACAAACGTTTGGGTGGTCCTGCGTGATTATAAGGAGTTGGACATATCTCTCTAATTTGGGATTATTTTATTGGTTAAATTAGGCCTTATTTAGATCTTTTATTTAAACACATATTTAGACTTCTTTTAATTATGGTCTTGCTTTTGATCGCTTTGTTATGGGCTTTTTAGATTAGATTTTTAGCCCATACTTTTATTAAAATCCTGACTAGTAGGGTTTTGCTCCAAGGACCATATAAGACATCTAGGAGCCACATTTTTTCCCCAACTTTGAATGAATAAAACTCATATAATTTTTAGTATTTCTTTGCTCGTGGAATCGAGTTGCTCGT
>CM008281.1:27548059-27578336 GCA_002319775.1 Fagopyrum tataricum | reverse complement strand
AACTAAAACAAATAAAAATAACCTTAAAATATTTTGCAGCCTAAAGGCTTATAAAAAGTCTTGTATTTTATACAAAAGATGATATAAAATACAATAGAAGCTCCAAAAGCCTCAATCTTCCATTTCTTGCAATTCTAGGACAAGTGTCTCTTCCTTGCTCTTCCATGGCCCCCAAAGCACGTGTGCATGGTCTCCCTTCCACGTCCAAGTCGTCGGGAATCGTCATTAACGTGACTAAGGAAGCCTTAATCAGCAATAGATCATCAATGGTCTCCTTAGGAGCTAAAGACACCAACAAGTTGAACACCTCCTCTTGAATTGCTCTTGCCCTTGATCTAGTGATTGGCCCTTGCATTGTAGGGACTAGTAGGGGTTTGTTTGGTGATGGTCTCTCATCATATCTACTAGGTGAGAGAAGTAGAGACAACATAATTAAAATTGAACACTATAATATAGTTCAAATAGATGTATATAGATCCACAATGAATCACAAGGCTAGTTAAACACCAGATTAGCCTATGTACTCATCTCATTGTTTATTATTGAGAATTAAGTACCTTGTTTACTGTTGAGAGTTAAGTACAACTAACGCCTATCTACAAGGAGGAGAGCAGTAGAGACAACATAGTTAGTGAAGCTCTATATTAGTGTTCAAATTGATGTATTATTGATTCACAACGAATCAACAAGGCTAGTTAATCACCAAGTAAGTCTATGTACTCATCTCCTTGTTTATTGGAGAGAGTTTAGTACAACCAATACCTATCTACAAGGAGGAGAGCAACAGAGACAACATAATCAACGATGCTCTATAATAGTTTTCAAATTGATGTATTATAGATCCACAACGAATCAACAAGGCTAGTTAATCACCTGGTTAATCTATGTACTCATCTTTTTGTTTATTGTTTGAGAGTTAAGTACAACCAATGCCCTATCTACAAGGACGAGAGCACTAGAGACATTATAATCAAATTGAACACCATAATAGTGTTCAAATTGATGTATGATGGATCCACAACGAATCAACAAGGCTTATTAATCACCGGGTTAATCTATGTACTCATCTTCTTGTTTATTGTTTAGAGTTAAGTACAAACCAACGTCTATCTACAAGGAGGAGAGCAAGTAGAGACAACATAATCAATTAGGCTCTATAATAGTGTTCAAATTGATGTATTTTAGGATCAACAACGAATCAACAAGGCTAGTTAATCACCAGGTTAGTCTATGTACTCATCTCGTTGTTTATTGTTGAGAGTTAAGTACAACCAACGCCTATCAACAAGGAGGAGAGCAGTTGAGACTACATAAACAAATTTAACACTATAATGGTGTTTAAATTGATGTATTATAGATCCACAAAGAATCACCAAGGTTGGTTAATAACCAGGTTAGTCTATGTACTCATATCCTTGTTTATTGTTGAGAGTTAAGTACAACCAACGCCTAACTACACGGAGAAGAGTAGTAGAGACAACATAATCACAATGAACACTATAATAGTGTTCTAATTGATGTATTATAGATCCACAACGAATCAACAGGGCTAGTTAAACCACCAGGTTAGTCTATGTGCTCATCTCCTTGTTTATTGTTGAGAGTTAAAATACAACCAACGTGATGCGCTCTTCGTCGGTTGAACGCGAGGATCCACAGGTGATCGTTCCTTCAATCCACTTCTCTTTGATTGTTTTTGTGTTTTTTTTTTTGATATGCCAAGTAAGGATCGTCCAGCCTCTCACCTTGGATCTCCTTGGCTCGAGATCTTCTCCCTCGGAATCTCACTTTGGGATTGGATCTCCTTTGTCCTCCTAGCCTCTCACCGTAAGGACACCACTCATCCTCTCACCTCGTGGGTTTCGAAACTTCGACTTCTCACCTTAATTTCTAGGTTTGTTTTGTTCAAAGTAAAAACACAACTTGATTGAAGAATCACTCTATATTTCGTCTCCCCTAGTAAAGGGTGTGGGAGAGGGCCTTATATAGGCTGAAAAATCAGCACTTAAACTCCAATAATTAAAGGGTTACAAGTTCAAGAGTTGGGGCAATTAATCAAAGGAAAAACAAAGGCTTTCACCACATAAAAGCAAGCAAACAAAAGGGCCTAAAAACCATCAAATGGCCGGCCATTTGGAAGCTCCAAGAGACAAAACGTGGCTGCCAAAAAAAATCCAATACGGAGTGTGGTAATCACCCTCTTGAATGGTTAGTTTAATGCAAGTGAACATTTTTACTTCACTTGTATTAAACAACCCTCTTTATTCCATAATATCATGAAAATATCATGAAATAAAGTCAAGCATGACCACTTATTACATACAAAATAAAATACAACTATAAGGTCCATCAAGACGAGCCAGAACCGGAAGCTTCAATTGCGTCAAGCATGTTCACCATTTTGTGTTCAAGGTCGGACCAACATGTTGGAGCTCCAAAAGGATGGTAGATCAATGTGGTTTGTCCTAGCATGCGAGCTCTAGCTCGAGTGAGAGGTGGTGATGACCTAGGTGCCGGCACATCACTCTCGTTGCTTAAGTCTGGCGGGCTCACATCATCCCCTCCTCCTTGGAAAGGATTCGACCCCGAATCCGCCAGCTCATTCTCCGCATCCTCGACCTTGTCACCTTCATAAAAAGGAGACAAATCAGACACATTAAACACATTATGGACACCATACTTACTAGGAAGCTCAATGCGATATGCATTATCATTAATTTTCTCAAGAACCCGGAATGGACCATCCGCTCTTGGTTTGAGCTTAGATTGCCGAAGAGAAGGAAAGCGGTCCTTCCTCAAATGGACCCACACAAGGTCTCCCTCCATGAAGAGCATTTCCCATCTCCCCTTGTTGGCTTGCCGGACATACTGCTCGGTACGCTTCTCTAATTGGACCCGAACTCGCTCATGCAAAACTTTTCACAAATTCAGCTCTAGATTGCCCATCCAAATCCACGGGTTGTGGGGGCGGTTGAAGAATCAAATCTAGAGGAGTGAGGGTGTTCCTGCCATAAACAACTTCGAAAGGAGACTACTTGGTCGCGGAATAAATAGCTCGATTATAAGCAAAACTCCACAAAGACAAACAATCCTCCTACCTGCACAAGTTAGTATCCAACATAGTACGAAGTAAAGTGCCAAGAGTCCGGTTTACTACCCGGTTTTGACCGTCCGTTTGAGGGTGACAAGAAGTTGAAAATAGTAGCTTTGTCCCCATCTTGGCCCAAAGTGTCTTCCAAAAATAACGAAGGAATTTAGAATCTCGATCTGACACTATTGACCTAGGTATTCCATATAGCTTAACAATATGCTCAAAGAAAAGATTAGCCACATTAGACGCATCATCAGTTTTACTACAAGCAATAAAATGCGCCATCTTAGAAAACCTATCAACAACCACAAAAATGGAATATGTCCTTTCCTAGAACGAGGCAATCCTAGAACAAAATCCATAGAAATGTCTTCCCAAGGTGTGCTAGCAATAGGCAAAGGCAAATATAGTCCATGTGGGTTAACCTTAGACTTAGCCTTATGACAAGGAACACAACTAGCACAACATTTTTCTACATCATTTCTCATCGTAGGCCAATAAAAGTGCTCCCGCAAGATGGCCTAAAGTCTTAGTAACCCCAAAATGTCCCATCAATCCACCTCCATGGGCCTCTAAAACGATCAAGGCTCTCAAGGAACAATTAGGCAAACATAACTTAGAAGCTCTAAACAAATATCCATCATGAATATAGTAACTACTAGCATGTGAGTCACTACTAGAGCGCAAACAATGAGCAAAGATATCCCGGAAGTCAACATCAAAAGCATCTAGAGAAGAGAGAAGTGTGTACCTACGAGACAATGCATCAACTATGATGTTGTCTTTTCCCTTCTTATAGCGCACAACAAATGGAAAGACCTCAATATACTCCACATAACGTGCATGGCGTTTGTTCAACTTGGCTTGTCCTCTCAAATACTTCAAGGACTCGTGATCAAAATGTATAACAAACTCACGCGGGGTAAAAGATAGTGTTCCCAAACCTGGAGGACCCGAACCAAGGCATACAACTCCTTGTCGTATGTAGGGTAGTTCAAGGCAGCTCCTCCCAGTTTCTCGCTAAAGTAAGCCACGGGGCGGCCCTCCTGCATCAACCCTCCTCCAATCCCGATTCCTGAAGCGTCACACTCTATCTCGAAGGTCTTCGAGAAATCAGGAAGCACAAGTACGGGAGCATGGGTCAGCCGCTCTCTAAGTAACACAAAGGACTCCTCCTGAGCGGATCCCCACTCAAAACGCACGCCCTTCTTGGTCAACTCCGGTGAGGGGGGCTGCAATGGTGTTGAAATCCCGAACGAACCTCCTATAGAATCCGGCAAGTCCAAGGAAACTCCGTATGTGAGGTACCGTTGTCGGGCGGGGCCAATCTGTTATTGCCTTTGTCTTCTTCTCGTCCACCCTCAAGCCTTCTTTTTCTACCACAAAACCCAAAAAGACCACAGATTCCGAGCAAAAATGGCATTTCTTAAAGTTTACAAACAAACGTTGTTCTTTAACCACAAGAAATACACTTCTTAAAATGTTCAACATGCTCGTCTAAGGTTTTGTTATAAAACTAGTTTCAAAGTACACCACAACAAATTTACCTAAGTATTCACGTAGAACATGGTTCATTAGGCGCATAAAAGTACTAGGTGCATTTGTCAAACCAAAAGGCATTACAAGCCATTCATATAATCCATACTTAGTTTTAAAAGCAGTTTTCCATTCATCCTCTTTATGCATCCTAATCTGATGATAACCACTCCTAAGATCTATTTTAGAAAAAAATAGTAGCACCATGAAGTTCATCTAGCATATCATCAAGACGAGGAATAGGATGTCGGTACCTTACAGTTATTTGGTTGATGGCACAACAGTCGATGCACATCCTCCAACTCCCATCTTTCTTGGGTACCAACAACACCGGAACTGCACATGGACTCAAGCTCTCCTGAATATACCCCTTGCTCAAAAGGTCCTCCACCTAAGCTTGTAACTCCTGTGTTTCCACCGGGTTTGCTCGATATGCTGGACGATTAGGAATGGATGATCCGGGTATGAAGTCAATCTGATGCTCTATGCCTCGAATAGGGGGTAGTCCCGGGGGCATCTCTTCGGGCATAATCTCCTTAAACTCCTCAAGTAGTCCTGTAATAGAAGGAGGAAAAGACAAATCATTAGTTTCCATAGTAGGTAAAGACAAACCATTAGTTACACAAACAAGAAAGAAGCAAACATCCCCCTTTGTAGGGCTCGACGGGCGTCATGTAACCTTGCAGTGAGTAGGGCCTTGGGCTCGGGTATTGTGTCAAGAGCCATCTTGGTCTTTTCCTTTGTTCGTGCAACCTCTCCTTTTTCCAACTTCTTCCTTTCTCTAGCCATGTGATCCTCCATAATCTCGGATGGTGTAAGAGGCATAAGCTTAACTTTTTTTCCTGCCATGGCGAAGAAGTATATGTTGGTGTATCCATCATGGAACACCCTTCGGTCAAACTGCCATGGTCGCCCAAGCAAGAGGTGGCAAGCCGAAACTGGAAGCATGTCACAAACAACGTCATCTTGGTAGGGTACGATGGCAAAACGAACCAAACATTGCTCCTTGACTTGAAGGGGAGCGTTGGTGTTGAGCCATTGGAGTGAGTATGGTTGAGAGTGTGCCTTTGTTTTGAGTCCTAGGTGTGCAACTACCTCCTGACTAACAATGTTACAACAAGACCCACTATCAATAATAACGGTAAATAATTGACCCGAAATTAAGCAACGAGTGTTAAAGAGATTCTCCCTTTGTGAGACGTTTGGAACGAGTTCACTCGCTTGGAGGGCTTTCTTTGTGACGAGGCAATGGTCTCCACTTGGACTTTGGACTATTATCTCGTATTCATTGATCTTTGGAACCTTAGTTGCTAGAAGGCAGAAATCTCCCACAAGGGCATGGGCTTCAACTTCATCTCCTTCTATGATTGGGGCTACTGTTTCATAGTTCTCTTCCGGTTCTTGGACCTCGGTAACCTCTTCCCCAAATGCGTTCAATAATACTTTGCGGGGGTTGGGGCATTCTCGGGCATAGTGACCATGCTCATAACACTTGTAGCATTTCACCTCTCTAGTCCGGCTGGTTTCTGGTTTAGGAGTGGAACTAGGAAGAGGGGTGCTAGGGTTAGGGGCGGACGTGGCCTTGGCAGCTACTGTTGGGGATGAACCGGTTGTGTGGGTAACACGATTATTTCGTGTGTGCTCGTTTGATTCATGACTTGTCCATCTTTTCAATGACCCGGTTGCCTTACGTTTTTGGATTAAATTATAGGCGTGATTAGCATGGTGAAGGGCATCGGTAAGGCTGGTGTGTCTAAGTTGTTCAACTATTTATGACACGTCGGGGTTAAGTCCAGACAAAAATTTGGCTAGGACATAGTTTTCGGGTTGTCGAGTTCCCGATCTTTGTAGGAGAGCCCTCAACTCCTTGTGATAATCATCCGGAGTTTGGTTACCTTGACGTAACCTTTCAAGCTTGAGCAACAATTGTTGCTTGTAATCTGAAGGTATGAACCGAACACGCATCCTTCTATGGAGTTCAAACCAAGTGTTGATGCGTGGTTCTTGATGGGCCTCCACATATTCTAATTCTTCCTGCCACCAAGTTAGTGCAAAATCAACAAAGTGAATAGTAGCAGTTTCAATCTTTTCAAACTCGTTAAACTCATAGTATCGGAAGACTTATTCGGCCTTAGTCTCCCAATCAATGTAGGTCTCAGCATTTGCGGTTCCGGTAAAGTTTGGAACGTCCACCTTTGAGCCATGGTAACGCCTCCGATTGCGGTGACCATGGTTTTCTTCATTGTCCGAGTCATCATATTGAGGACTAAAGTTCTTGTTTCTGTCCCGGTTTCTGTCTTGGTTTCTGCTTGCATGACTATTCACACTCCGTCTTCGGCCTCGACGAGGTTGATCTTGGTTGCTACCTCCATGACTTTGTTCAGGTGGAGGGGGAAGTAATCTTCTTAGAAGCTCGGCTAGTTGGGCTTCACGGTTATGAAGACGTTGGCCTCGGTTTACCCCATTATCATTGACGGTTGTCATCCTATTTTGGATCACCAATCAAGCAAGAGAAACAAACAAAAACAAGTGTCCAAAGTTTGGTTCCACAACAAGCAAGTGGGTGCTCAAAACCAAAACAAAACACAAAAGTATAAACTCAAAGGCAAAACCGAAAATGTAAAAATGCAGTTTTTGAGGCCGAAACGGTCTCAATCGGCCAAAAATGGCCTTAATTCACGGCAAAGCCGTGAGTTGGACTCAGAAGCCCGTTTCCCCTATAGGAAAGGTATAGCAATTGAAATTCTGAATTCGGATGCCCGTTTTCCGCAAAAATCGCAAAACCGACCGATTGGCAACTTGGCTAGTTCCTGCACCTTTGTAACAAATCCTTGACAACTGAGATTCACCTATCACACAAAACAACTCAGGGGCAAAAGATTAGAGGAAAATGTTCTCTCTCTCACCTCTCTCAAGTATATTTCACCTCACACTCACTCAAGTGTTTGATAGTGTTTGGTTCACACAACTCCCCTTTTCCTTTGCAAGGCAAAGCTCTCCCTCACTTTTTCCAATGCACTAGGCAATCCTCTCAACTCAAAATTTCCACTTAGTAACAACATATCTGTAAGAACCTAAGATAGTCCACTAGGCAAACAAGTGTCTATGATGTAATATATATCCTCAACAAGTAAACCTCAGAAAAGCATACACCAAAATAGCAACAAAAACCACAAGAAATACGAGCCTTCCGGCGAGTATTTGCTTAGTCCCTAACAAGTAGTTAGTCAAGACAATAATAAGCGTTTTTCCCCAAAACGTGCGGGTTGTGTTTGGGGTTTGGCTAGAACACTCTAAGACAAGATGATAACACACAAGGGCAAAGATTGATAACACTTCAAACAACTTCTTTCTTCAAAACTTCACTAACATGAGATAAATCGAAGCAAGCTTTTTTTTTTTCCTCGACTTTTACTGAGATATATATATATTCTGTTTTTGTTTTTTTTATATATATAACAAGGAATAACACAAAACTAGAACTTCTTTGTCTTGTTTTGTTGAAGGATGTGTTTTGACCGAAAAATTACTATAACTTCTGTTTTTTTTTTTTTTTTTTGTAAAGGCCAACAACAAGATCTCTCTAAGGACTCAAAAGAATGAAGATTTAAGCACAAAATTTCTGGGGAAACTACTCAAAATTGCAGAAACTAAAAACAAGTTTAGGTAAGCAATTCGTACCCCGAAAGCTTGACGAACTCGCACCGTTGGGCTCTGATACCACTTGATGCGCTCTTCGTCGGTTGAACGCGAGGATCCACCAGTGATCGCTCCTTCAGTCCACTTCTTTTTGATTGTTTTTGTGTTTTTTTTTGATATGCCACGCAAGGATCGTCCAGCCTCTCACCTTGGATCTCCTTGGTTCGAGATCTTCTCCCTCGGAATCTCACTTTGGGATTGGATCTCCTTTGTCCTCCTAGCCTCTCACCGTAAGGACACCACTCAACCTCTCACCTCGTGGGTTTCGAAACTTCGGCCTCTCACCTTAGTTTCTAGGTTTGTTTTGTTCAAAGTAAAAACACCCACAATTAAAGGGTTACAAGTTCAAGAGTTGGGGAAATTAAGCAAAGGAAAAACAAAGGCTTTCACCACATAAAAGCAAGCAAACAAAGGGCCTAAAAACCATCAAATGGCCGGCCATTTGAAAGCTCCAAGAGACAAAACGTGGCTCCCAAAAAAAATCCAACATGAAATGTGGTAATCACTGATGCGGGGATAAGCCGCTAGGGTTTCTCGATCTTTCAACACCAAAACAAAGAGAGAAGTAGATGATGAGAGACGTAGAGATGGAGTAGAAAACGTGGATAACGGTGAATGATCTGATGGTTGGGATGGATCGTAGCTGGATAGTCGGGAGGAATCTACTAGTTGCAATTCAACGCGTCCGCTATAATCGAATACTCAAGAGGAAGAACGATTAACCTCAAAAGCATGTGAAGTCGCTTGAAGATCGAAGAGAGATCAATCTCAGAGTCTCACCAAGATGACGGCTCTCTCAAAGATCCAAACTAGGGTTGGACGAACAACTCACCCGTCCAGGGTTTGAATAGGCATCTCACCTATTCGGCTCTCGAGTCTCACGAGAGAGAAAATACTGAAAAGTATCTAAATTGTGTTTATTCAAGTCTGACTGTAAAAGTGACGCTCAGATGCCTTATATAGGCAGAGGGGGACGTCCTTCATGAGTACAATGTGTTGCGGGCTTGATCCAAGATCGAGTCCGGAAAGAATAAAAGAAATAAAATAACATGCGAAAAGATAAGATCGAATCTTTAAGAGATAAGATCTTCTAACAACGGATAAAGTCAAATATTTAGGAGATAATTGACCTTCTACAAACATGAAATAAAACAATAAAATAAAACCCAAATTAATAGATCTAATTAAGGCCTTATTTAACAATAAAATAAGCCCAACTAGAACTATTAAAAACGTCCAACTCCTTTTGATCCACGCAGCCCGTGATGATCCTTTCGTGCTCTCCTCCTTGCCCATGCATACGTGCTCTTGTATGCACGTGTACGGCTACATCTCTCCCAATGAATATCGGCCTTCTCCTTGCATCTCTAGACCAACTTCTCCTTCGTGCTTCATATGCATTCTTATCTTCATTGGTTCTCTCCCATGCATATGATCTCCCTTTTCCTGTCCTTAGAATGATGCTCACTCCATGCTTCCTAGCTTCCATGATGATGATCTCGACTGGGGCTAGGTCTTTAGATGCTCCTGCATCAACCTTCCTTTCTTGAAAAGGATTCGTCCACGAATCCTTGTTGTCAATCCCGGATGGCTTCCACGTCGTAAGAGATGAAATATAGGGCTGCAACACTCGATTTGATTGCTCCTCTTTCCTGCTCCTCATCTCTTCTTCCATGATCTTGGTTCTTGTCTCTTCTTCTTGCTCGTCCTTAAATTGCTCCTTTTCTTCTTGTGTTGAGGACGGTGAAGATGGACTATCAATTGTAGGTGCCATAGAAATAAACACGGATTGAAGTACTTGCTCCCTTTCTTGATTTCGTGCTTCCTCTTCCTTCACTTGACGTTGTTTTTGCTCTTCCATCTTTGCAAGATCAGCCGTAGTCATGGGTCTAAGAACAAAGCGCTTTCCTCTAAATGTAAGAGCAAATTTGTTTGTGACCTCTGTATGTTCCATGTTTCTTTCATGAATCCATGGGAAACCGAATAATATATGACATTGAGGCATAGGAACAACATCACATAAGATATCATCCTTATAAGCTCCAATCTCGAAGTGGACCTCAACTTGCTTGTCTACTTTGACTAAATCCCGATCATTGAGGCCGGATAACCTATATGGTTTGGGATGGTTTAAGGTAGACAACTGCAGCTTCTCGACCATCTCATTGCTAACAAGATTGTGAGGACTTTCCTTGTCGATAATTGTCTTAACAGTCCTGCCTTTAACTAGACATCTAGTTTGAAACAAGATGCTAATCTGCTTCATGTATTCAATCTTCAAAGCATTTCGATAATCATGGTTTGGATTCAAAGAAGAAGGTTTAGGATTACTCCGTTGACGTTCTTGCTCGGCATTCTCTTTTCTGTCCTGCGCTAGTAGCCATCTTTCCATTTTTGTGAGCATCCGATCAAATTTATCGTACACATCCGTGATGCTCACACATCCCTCTTTAAGCTCAATGGGTTTAGGAACCCTATAGTTTACTCCTTTTCCTGTCATGGACATTACTCAAGGCAAACTAGACTCGTTTGCAATTTCTCAATTAAAAGCAATTACCTTGAATAAATTTATATGTAGCCCGGGAATAAAAAGGGTTCAAATGGAAAAAAGGGATTTGAATACCGCCCTGTAGGGAACTCAAAAGGATAAGATGGAGAAAATAGTTTCCTTGAAACCAAAAAGGTTAAAAGGTGTTCAAAATCTGCTCAATTTCCTTTCTTTCCCTTTTTCTTTTCTATCTTGCCGAAACCCTAAAAGAGTTCGTAGGGGACAAGACGGCTGCTCCCGGGGTTGGTGGTGTTGTGGTGGTCCAGTGGTGGCAGATCGGCGCCGGAAACGACGGATCTCGGCTGTTCGGGACTCAAACCGGACTCAACACTCAGATGGGACCAAGATTTTCAGATTCTGGTGGCGGCAGTAGGGCAGCAGCTACAACACGTTTGAGATTCCGGCCAGAGTAGGTGGCGGAATGGGTTGGGGCTGGTGGCGTTGGAACCGTATGGAAGTCACGGTCAGTTTGGTGGGGGTCCGGCACTGTGGGTCCAGATAGTCCGGCGTGTAGCGCGACGGGAGTAGGAAAAGGTACAGGTTGTACGACTGGTGGTTGTCGGAGGGTTTCCCGGAGTTGTGGGTGATGGTTGGAAGTGATTCCGGTGGGGTTGGCTCCGGGAGAGAGAGGCGAAAAGCACCGGCCGGCCTGGTGGCGTGGGTGTTCCGGTGGCGGAGTGGGTGGCTCCAGCAACGAAAACAGTTTTTCTGGTGAGGTGAGAAAAAATTCTGTTTTGTGCGGTTTTTTTTTTTTTTTTTTGGATAGGGCAGCGGCTGCTGCGAGGGTAGGGGGCGGTGTTTCAAAAGTGACCGTGGCTAAAAGATCGTCTTGGTTGGTTTTTCCCAATTAGCCCGAGTAGGTTTTCACAAGATGAACCGTGGGTTTTGGCAAGAAAAAGATTGAAACTTGGCTGAGTTATTGTGAGATAATTCAGGCCACAATTAATCTTTTTCAAGATAATGATTTAGATTGTGAAAAAGCAGAGTGTCTAGCGTGAATTGATATACTAACCGTAGCTTTTCTGCTCCCAATCGCTTGTTTTTGGTTGAGGCTTCTCGACGAGTCTTCAAGCTTCGATTTTTCGACGGCGGGTTGGTGTTGTTGAACCTTGGCTCTGATGCCAATTTAATGCGGGGATAAGCCGCTAGGGTTTCCCGATCTTTCAACACCAAAACAAAGAGAGAAGTAGATGATGGGAGACGTAGAGATGGAGTAGAAAACGTGGATAACGGTGAATGATCCGATGGTTGGGATGGATCGTAGCTGGATAGTCTGGACGAATCTCCTAGTCGCAATTCAACTCGTCCGCTATAATCGAATACTCAAGAGGAAGAACGATTAAACTCAAAAGCATGCGAAGTCGCTTAAGATCGAAGAGAGATCAATCTCAGAGTCTCACCAAGATGACGGCTCTCTCAAAGCTCCAAACTAGGGTTGGACGAGCATCTCACCCATCTAGGGTTTGAATAGGCATCTCACCTATTCGGCTCTCGAGTCTCACGAGAGAGAAAATACTAAAAAGTATCTAAATTGTGTTTATTCAAGTCTGACTGTAAAAGTGACGCCCAGATGCCTTATATAGGCAGAGGGGGACGTCCTTCATGAGTACAACGGGATGCGGGCTTGATCCAAGATCGAGCCCGGAAGAATAAAAGAAATAAAATAACATGCGAAAAGATAAGATCGAATCTTTAAGAGATAAGATCTAACAACGGATAAGGTCAAATCTTTAGGAGATAATTGACCTTCTAGAAACATAAAATAAAACAATAAAATAAAGCCAAAATTAAAATGTGTAAATATGGGCTGAAAATAATATAGCTAATTGGCTGAAATTAATAGATCTAATTAAGGCCTTATTTAGCAATAAAATAAGCCCAACTAGAACTATTAAAAACGTCCAACTCCTTTTGATCCACGCAGCCCATGATGATCCATTCGAGCTCTCCTCCTTGCCCATGCATACGTGCTCTTGTATGCACGTGTACGGCTACGTCTCTCCCCAATGAATATCGGCCTTCTCCTTGCATCTCTAGACCAACTTCTCCTTCGTGCTTCATATGCATTCTTATCTTCATTGGTTCTCTCCCATGCATATGATCTCCCTTTTCCTGCCCTTAGAATGATGCTCACTCCATGCTTCCTAGCTTCTATGATGATGATCACGACTCGGGCTAGGTCTTTAGATGCTCCTGCATCAATCACCCTCTTGAATGGTTAGTTTAATGCAAGTGAACATTTTATTTCACTTCTATTACACGACCCTCTTTACTCCATAATATCATGAAAATATCATGAAATAAAGTCAAGCATGACCACTTATTACATACAAAATAAAATACAACTATAAGGTCCATTAAGACGAGCCGGAACCGGAAGCTTCAATCGCCTCAAGCATGTTCACCATTTTATGTTCAAGGTCGGACCAACATGTTAGAGCTCCAAAAGGATGGTAGATCAATGTGGTTTGTCCTAGCATGCGAGCTCTAGCTCGAGTGAGAGGTGGTGATGACCTAGGTGCCGGCACATCACTCTCGTTGCTTAAGTCCGGCGGGCTCACATCACAAAGCCTATCTACAAAGAGGGGTGTAGTAGAGAGAATATAATAATATTGAACACTATAATAGTATTCAAATTGATGTATTATAGATCCACAACGAATAAACAAGGCTAGTTAATCACCATGTTAGTCTGTGTACTCATCTCCTTGTTTATTGTTGAGAATTAAGTACAACCAACGCCAATCTACAAGGAGGAGAGTAGTAGAGACAATATAATCACATTGAACACTATAATAGCGTTCAAATAGATGTATTATAGATCCACAAGAAATCAACAACGCTAGTTAAACACTAGCTTAGTCTATGTACACATCTCATTGTTTATTGTTGAGAATTAAGTACAGCCAACCCTATCTACAAGGAGGAGAGCAATAGAGACAACATAATTAAATTGAACACTATAATAGTGTTCGAATTGATGTATTATAGATCCACAACGAATCAACAAGGCTAGTTAATCATCAGGTTAGTCTATGTACTCATCTCCTTGTTTATTGTTGAGAGTTAAGTACAACTAACGCCTATCTACAACGAGGAGAGCAGTAGACACAACATAGTCAATGAAGCTCTATATTAGTGTTCAAATTGATGTATTATTGATTTATAACGAATCAACAAGGCTAGTTAATCACCAGTTAAGTCTATGTACTCATCTCCTTGTTTATTGGTGAAAGTTCAGTACAACCAATACCTATCTACAAGGAGGACAACAGTAGAGACAACATAATCAATTAAGCTCTATAATAGTGTTCAAATTGATGTATTTTAGATCCACAACGAATAAAAAAGGCTAGTTAATCACCAGGTTAGTCTATGTACTCATCTCGTTGTTTATTGTTGAGAGTTAAGTACAACCAACGCCTATATACAAGTAGGAGAGCAGTAGAGACAACATATTCAAATTTAACACGATAATGGTGTTGAAATTGATGTATTATAGATCCAAAACGAATCAACAAAGCTAGTTAATCACCAGGTTTGTCTATATACTCATCTCCTTGTTTATTGTTGAGAGTTAAGTACAACCAACGCCTATCTACACGGAGAAGAGTAGTAGAGCCAACCTAATCATATTGAATACTATAATAATGTTCAAGTTAATGTATTATAGATCCACAACGAATCAACAAGGCTAGTTAATCACCAGGTTAGTCTAAGTACTCATCTCCTTGTTTATTGTTGAGTGTTAAGTACAAACAACGCCTATCTACAAGGAGGAGAGTGGTAGAGATAACATAATCAAAATGAACACTATAATAGTGTTCAAATTGATGTATTGTAGATCCACAACGAGTCAACAAGGCTAGTAGTTAATCTCCAGGTTAGTGTGTGTTTTCATCTCCTTGTTTATTGTTGAGAGTTACGTACAACCAACGCCTATCTACAAGGAGGAGAGTAGTAGAGACAACATAATCACATTGAACACTATAAAAGTGTTCAAATTGATGTATTATAGATCCACAACGAATCAGCAAGGCTAGTTAATCACCAGGTTAGTCTATGTACTCATCTCCTTGTTTATTGCTAAAAGTTAAGTACAACCAACGCCTATCTACAAGGAGGAGAGTAGTGGAGACAACATAGTCGATGAAACTCTATAATTGTGTTCAAATTGATGTATTATAGATCCACTACGAATTCACAACGATAGTTAATCACCAGGTTTGTCTATGTACTCATCTCTTTGTTTATTGTTGAGAGTTAAGTACAACCAATGGCTATCTACAAGAGGAGAACAATAAAGACAACATAATAAATGAGGCTCTATAATATTGTTCATATTGATGTATTACAGATCCACAACGAATCAACAAGGCTAGTTAATCACCAGGTTAGTCTATTTACTCATCTCCTTGTTTATTGTTGAGTGTTAAGTACAAACAAGGCCTATCTACAAGAAGGAGAGTAGTAGAGACAACATAATCACATTGAAGACTATAATAGTGTTCAAATTGATGTATTATATATCAACAACGAATCAACAAGGCCAGTTAATCACCAGGTTAGTCTATGTACTCATCTACTTGTTTATTGTTGAGAATTAAGTACAACCAACGCCTATCTACAAGGAGGAGAGATATAGAGACAACATAATTAAATTGAACACTATAATAGTGTTCAAATTGATGTATTATAGATCCACAACGAATCAACAAGGCTAGTTAATCACCAGGTTTGTCTATGTACTCATCTACTTGTTTATTGTTGAGAATTAAGTACAACCAACACCTATCTAAAAGGAGGAGAGATATAGAGACAACATAATTAAATTGAATACTATAATAGTGTTCAAATTGATGTATTATAGATCCACAACGAATCAACAAGGCTAGTTAATCACCTAGTTAATCTAGGTACTCATCTCCTTATTTATTTTTGAAAGTTAAGTACAACCAAAAGCTATCTACAAGGAGGAGAGTAGTAGAGACAACATAATCAATTAGGCTCTATAATAGTGTTCAAATTGATATATTATAGACCCACAACGAATCAACAAGGCTGGTTAATCACCAGGTTAGTCTATGTACTCATCTCCTTGTTTATTGTTGAGAGTTAAGTACATCCAACGCCTATCTACAAGGAGGAGAGCAGTAGAGATAACATAATTAAATTGAACACTATATAAGTTCAAATTGATGTATTATAGATTTACAACGAATCAACAAGTCTAGTTAATCACCAGGTTAGTCTGTTTACTCATCTCCTTGTTTATTGTTGAGATTTAAGTACAACTAAAGCCTATCCACAAGGAGGAGAGTAGTAGAGTCAACATAATCAAATTGAACACCATAATATTGTTCAATTTGATGTATTATAGTTCCACAATAAATCAATAAGGCTAGTTAATCACCCGATTAGTTTATGCACTCCTCTCCTTGTTTATTGTTCAGTGTAAAGTACAACCAACACCTATCTATAAGGAGGAGAGTAGTAGAGACAACATAATCAAATGAACATTATAATAGTGTTCAAATTGATATATTATAGATCAACAACGAATAAACAAGGCTAGTTATTCACAAGGTCACTACTAGGTACTCATCTCCTTGTGTATTGCTGAGAGTTAAGTACAACCAACGCCTATCTACAAGGAGGAGAGTAGTGGAGACAACATAGTCAATGAAGCTCTATAATTGTGTTCAAATTGATGTATTATAGATCCACAACGAATTAACAACGATAGTTAATCACCAGGTTTGTCTATGTACTCATCTCTTTATTTATTGTTGAGAGTTAAGTACAACCAATGACTATCTACAAGAGGAGAGCAATAGAGACAACATAATAAATGAGGCTCTATAATATTGTTCATATTGATGTATTACAGATCCACAACGAATCAACAAGGCTAGTTAATCACCAGGTTAGTCTATTTACTCATCTCCTTGTTTATTGTTGAGTGTTAAGTACAAACAAGGCATATCTACAAGAAGGAGAGTAGTAGAGACAACATAATCACATTGAAGACTATAATAGTGTTCAAATTGATGTATTATATATCAACAACGAATCAACAAGGCCAGTTAATCACCAGGTTAGTCTATGTACTCATCTACTTGTTTATTGTTGAGAATTAAGTACAACCAACGCCTATCTACAAGGATGTGAGATATAGAGACAACATAATTAAATTGAACACTATAATAGTGTTCAAATTGATGTATTATAGATCCACAACAAATCAACAAGGCTAATTAATCACCAGGTTAGTCTATGTACTCATCTACTTGTTTATTGTTGAGAATTAAGTACAACCAACGCCTATCTAAAAGGAGGAGAGACATAGAGACAACATAATTAAATTGAACACTATAATAGTGTTTAAATTGATGTATTATATATCCACAACGAATCAACAAGGCTAATTAATCACCTAGTTAATCTAGGTACTCATCTCCTTGTTTATTTTTTAGAGTTAAGTACAACCAAAAGCTATCTACAAGGAGGAGAGTAGTAGAGACAACATAATCAATTAGGCTGTATAATAGTGTTCAAATTGATATATTATAGACCCACAACGAATCAACAAGGCTGGTTAATCACCAGGTTAGTCTATGTACTCATCTCCTTGTTTATTGTTGAGAGATAAGTACAACCAATGCCTATCTACAAGGAGGAGAGCAGTAGAGATAACATAATTAAATTGAACACTATATAAGTTCAAATTGATGTATTATAGATTTACAACGAATCAACAAGTCTAGTTAATCACCAGGTTAGTCTATATACTCATCTCCTTGTTTATTGTTGAGATTTAAGTACAACCAAAGCCTATCCACAAGGAGGATAGTAGTAGAGACAACATAATCAAATTGAACACCATAATAGTGTTCAAGTTGATGTATTATAGTTCCACAATAAATCAATAAGGCTAGTTAATCACCCGATTAGTTTATGCACTCCTCTCCTTGTTTATTGTTCAGAGTAAAGTACAACCAACGCCTATCTATAAGGAGGAGATTAGTAGAGACAACATAATCAAATTGAACATTATAATACTGTCAAATTGATATATTATAGATCAACAACGAATAAACAAGGCTAGTTAATCACAAGGTCACTACTATGTACTCATCTCCTTGTTTATTGTTGAGAGATAAGTTCAACCAACGCCTATCTACAAGAAGAAGAGCAATATAGACAACATAACCAATGAGGCTCTATAATAGTGTGTAATTTGATGTATTATAGATGCACAACGAATCAACAAGGCTAGTTAATCACCAGGTTAGTCTATTTACTCATCTCGTTGGTTATTATTGAGTGTTAAGAACAAACAAGGCCTATCTACAAGAAGGAGAGTAGTAGACACAACATAATCACATTAAAGATTATAATAGTGTTCAAATTGATGTATTATATATCAACAACGAATCAACAAGGCCAATTAATCACCAGGTTAGTCTATGTACTCATCTCCTTGTTTATTGTTGAGAGTTAAGTTCAACCAACGCCTATCTACAAGGAGGACGGTAGTAGAAACAACATAATCACATTGAACATTATAATAGTGTTCTTATTAATGTATTATAGGTCCACAACGAATCAACAAGGCTACTTTATCACCAAGTTTGTCTATGTACTCATCTCCTTGTTTATTGTTTAGATTTAAGTACACCAACACTTATCTACAAGGAGGAGAGTAGTAGAGACAACATAATCAAATTGACCACCATAATTGTGTTCAAATTGATGTATTATATATCCACAATGAATCAATAAGGCTAGTTAATAACCAGGTTAGTTTATGCACTCCTCTCCTTGTTTATTGTTGAGATTAAGTACAACAAACGCCTATCTACAAGTAGGAGAGTAGTAGAGACAACATAATCACATTGAACACTATACTAGTGTGAAATAGATGTATTATAGATCCACAATGAATCAACAAGGCTAGTTAATCATCAGTTTAGTCTATGTACTAATCTCCTTGTTTACTTTTGAGAGTGAAGTACAACCAACGCCTATCTACAAGGAGGAGTGTAGTAGAGGCAACATAATCACATTAAACACTATAATAGTGTTCCAATAGATATATTATAGATCCACAACTAATCAACAAGGCTGGTTAATCACCAGGTTAGTCTATGTAATCTATTCCTTGTTTATTGTTGAGAGTTAAGTACAACCAACACCTATCTACAAGGAGGAGAAACTAGAGACAACATATTACATTGAACACTATAATAGTGTTCAAATAGATGTATTTTAGATCCACAACGAATCAACAAGGCTAGTTAATCACCAGGTTAGTCTATGTACTCATCTCCTTGTTTATTGTTGAGAGTTAAGTACAACCAACGCCTATCTACAAGGAGGAGAGCAGTAGAGACAACATAATCAATGAGGTTCTGTAATAGTGTGTAAATTTATGTATTAGAGATGCACAACGAATCAAAAAGGCTGGTTAATCACCAGGTTAGTCTATAAACTTATCTCCTTGTTTATTGTTGAGAGTTAAGTTCAACCAACGCCTATCTACAAGGAGGACAGTAGTAGAGACAACATAATCACATTGAACACTATAATAGTGTTCTTATTGATGTATTATAGGTCCACAATGAATCAGCAAGGCTACTTTATCACCAAGTTTGTCTATGTACTCATCTCCTTGTTTATTGTTGAGATTTAAGTACATCCAACACTTATCTACAAGGAGGAGAGTAGTAGAGACAACATAATCAAATTGACCACCATAATTGTGTTCAAATTGATGTATTATAGATCCACAATGAATCAATAAGGCTAGTTAATCACCTAGTTAATCTATGTACTCATCTCCTTGTTTATTTTTGAGAGTTAAGTAGAACCAACACATATATACAAGGAGGAAAGTAGTAGAGACAACATAATAAATTAGGCTCTATAATAGTGTTCAAATTGATGTATTATAGATTCACAACGAATCAACAAGGCTGGTTAATCACAAGGTTAGTCTATGTACTCATCTCTTTGTTTATTGTTGAGAGTTAAGTACAACCAACGCCTATCTACAAGGAGGAGAGTAGTAGAGACAACATAATCACATTGAACACTATAATAGTGTTCTTATTGATGTATTATAGATCCACAATGAATCAACAAGGCTACTTTATCACCAAGTTTGTCTATGTACTCATCTCCTTGTTTATTGTTGAGATTTAAGTTCAACCAAAGCCTATCCACAAGGAGGAGAGTAGTAGAGACAACATAATCAAATTGAACACCATAATAGTGTTCAAGTTGATGTATTATAGTTCCATAATAAATCAATAAGGCAAGTTAATCACCCGATTAGTTTATGCACTCCTCTCCTTGTTTATTGTTCAGAGTGAAGTATAACCAACGCCTATCTATAAGAAGGATAGTAGTAGAGACAACATAATCAAATTGAACATTATAATAGTGTTCAAATTGATATGTTATAGATCAAAAACGAATAAACAAGGCTAGTTAATCAAAAGGTTAGTCTATGTACTCATCTCCTTGTTTATTGTTGAGAGTTAAGTACAACCAACGCCTATCTACAAGAAGGAGAGCAATATAGACAACATAATCAATGAGGCTCTATAATAGTGTGTAATTTGATGTATTATAGATGCACAACGAATCAACAAGGCTAGTTAATCACCAGGTTAGTCTATTTACTCATCTCGTTGTTTATTGTTGAGTGTTTAGTACAAACAAGGCCTATTTACAAGAAGAAGAGTAGTAGAGACAACATAATCACATTGAACACTATAATAGTGTTCAAATTGATGTATTATATATCAACAACGAATCAACAAGGCCAATTAATCACCAGGTTAGTCTATGTACTCATCTCCTTGTTTATTGTTGAGAGTTAAGTACAACCAATGTCTATCTTCAAGGAGAAGAGAATTACACACAACATAATGAAATTTAACACGATAATAGTGTTCAAATTGGTGTATTAGAGATGCACAACGAATCAAGAAGGCTGGTTAATCACCAGCTTAGTCTATAAACTCATCTCCTTGTTTATTGTTGAGAGTTAAGTACAACCAACGCCTATGTACAAGGAGGAGAGTAGTAGAGACAACATAATCACATTGAACACTATAATAGTGTTCTTATTGATGTATTATGGATCCACAACGAATCAACAAGGCTACTTTATCACCAAGTTTGTCTATGTACTCATCTCCTTGTTTATTGTTGAGATTTAAGTTCAACCAAAGCCTATCCACAAGGAGGAGAGTAGTAGAGACAACATAATCAAATTGAATACCATAATAGTGTTCAAGTTGATGTATTATAGTTCCATAATAAATCAATAAGGCTAGTTAATCACCCGATTAGTTTATGCACTCCTCTCCTTGTTTATTGTTCAGAGTGAAGGATAACCAACGCCTATCTATAAGAAGGATAGTAGTAGAGACAACATAATCAAATTGAACATTATAATAGTGTTCAAATTGATATATTATAGATCAAAAACGAATAAACAAGGCTAGTTAATCACAAGGTTAGTCTATGTACTCATCTCCTTGTTTATTGTTGAGAGTTAAGTACAACCAACGCCTATCTACAAGAAGGAGAGCAATATAGACAACATAATCAATGAGGCTCTATAATAGTGTGTAATTTGATGTATTATAGATGCACAACGAATCAACAAGGCTAGTTAATCACCAGGTTAGTCTATTTACTCATCTCGTTGTTTATTGTTGAGTGTTTAGTACAAACAAGGCCTATTTACAAGAAGAAGAGTAGTACAGACAACATAATCACATTGAACACTATAATAGTGTTCAAATTGATGTATTATATATCAACAACGAATCAACAAGGCCAATTAATCACCAGGTTAGTCTATGTACTCATCTCCTTGTTTATTGTTGAGAGTTAAGTACAACCAATGTCTATCTTCAAGGAGAAGAGAATTACACACAACATAATGAAATTTAACACGATAATAGTGTTCAAATTGATGTATTAGAGATGCACAACGAATCAAGAAGGCTGGTTAATCACCAGCTTAGTCTATAAACTCATCTCCTTGTTTATTGTTGAGAGTTAAGTTCAACCAACGCCTATCTACAAGGAGGACAGTAGTAGAGACAACATAATCACATTGAACACTATAATAGTGTTCTTATTGATGTATTATAGGTCCACAATGAATCAACAAGGCTACTTTATCACCAAGTTTGTCTATGTACTCATCTCCTTGTTTATTGTTGAGATTTAAGTACATCCAACACTTATCTACAAGGAGGAGAGTAGTAGAGACAACATAATCAAATTGACCACCATAATTGTGTTCAAATTGATGTATTATAGATCCACAATGAATCAATAAGGCTAGTTAATCACCTAGTTAATCTATGTACTCATCTCCTTGTTTATTTTTGAGAGTTAAGTAGAACCAACACATATATACAAGGAGGAAAGTAGTAGAGACAACATAATAAATTAGGCTCTATAATAGTGTTCAAATTGATGTATTATAGATTCACAACGAATCAACAAGGCTGGTTAATCACAAGGTTAGTCTATGTACTCATCTCCTTGTTTATTGTTGAGAGTTAAGTACAACCAACGCCTATCTACAAGGAGGAGAGTAGTAGAGACAACATAATCACATTGAACACTATACTAGTGTGAAAATAGATGTATTATAGATCCACAATGAATCAACAAGGCTAGTTAATCACCAGGTTAGTCTATGTACTCATCTCCTTGTTTATTTTTGAGAGTGAAGTACAACCAACGCCTATCTACAAGGACGAGTGTAGTAGAGACAACATAATCACATTGAACACTATAATAGTGTTCAAATAGATATATTATAGATCCACAACTAATCATCAAGGCTGGTTAATCACCAGGTTAGTCTATGTAATCTACTCCTTGTTTATTGTTGAGAGTTAAGTACAACCAACACCTATCTACAAGGAGGAGAACCTAGAGACAACATATTACATTGAACACTATAATAGTGTTCAAATAGATGTATTTTAGATCCACAACGAATCAATAAGGCTAGTTAATCATCAGGTTAGTGTATGTACTCATCTCCTTGTTTATTGTTAAGAGTTAAGTACAACCAACGTATATCTACATGGAGGAGCGCAGTAGAGACAATATAATCAAATTAAACACCACAATAGTGTTCAAATAGATGTATTATAGATCCACAACGAATCAACAAGGCTGGTTAATCACCAGGTTAGTCTATGTCCTCATCTCCTTGTTTCTTGTTAAGAATTAAGTACAACCAACGCTTATCAACAAGGAGGATAGTAGTAGAGACAACACTATCACATTGAACACTATAATATTGTTCAAGTAGATGTATTATAGATGCACAACGAATCAACAAAGCTAGTTAATCACCAGGTTAGTCTATTTACTCATCTCCTTGTTTATTGTTGTGATTTAAGCACAACCAACACATCTCTACAAGGAGGAGAGCAATACAAACAACACAAATAAATTGAACCCTATAATTGTGTTCAAATTGATGTATTATAGGTCCACAATGAATCAACAAGGCTACTTTATCACCAAGTTTGTCTATGTACTCATCTCCTTGTTTATTGTTGAGATTTAAGTACATCCAACACTTATCTACAAGGAGGAGAGTAGTAGAGACAACATAATCAAATTGACCACCATAATTGTGTTCAAATTGATGTATTATAGATCCACAATGAATCAATAAGGCTAGTTAATCACCTAGTTAATCTATGTACTCATCTCCTTGTTTATTTTTGAGAGTTAAGTAGAACCAACACATATATACAAGGAGGAAAGTAGTAGAGACAACATAATCACATTGAACACTATAATAGTGTTCAAATAGATATATTATAGATCCACAACTAATCATCAAGGCTGGTTAATCACCAGGTTAATTTATGTAATCTACTCCTTGTTTATTATTGAGAGTTAAGTACAAACAACACCTATCTACAAGGAGGAGAACCTAGAGACAACATATTACATTGAACACTATAATAGTGTTCAAATAGATATATTTTAGATCCACAACGAATCAACAAGGCTAGTTAATCATCAGGTTAGTGTATGTACTCATCTCCTTGTTTATTGTTAAGAGTTAAGTACAACCAACGCATATCTACATGGAGGAGCGCAGTAGAGACAATATAATAAAATTAAACACCACAATAGTGTTCAAATAGATGTATTATAGATCCACAACGAATCAACAAGGCTGGTTAATCACCAGGTTAGTCTATGTACTCATCTCCTTGTTTATTTTTTAGAGTGAAGTACAACCAACGCTTATCTACAAGGAGGAGAGTAGTAGAGACAACACTATCACATTGAACACTATAATATTGTTCAAGTAGATGTATTATAGATGCACAACGAATCAACAAAGCTAGTTAATCACCAGGTTAGTCTATGTAATCTACTCCTTGTTTATTATTGAGAGTTAAGTACAACCAACACCTATCTACAATGAGGAGAACCTAGAGACAACATATTACATTGAACACTATAATAGTGTTCAAATAGATGTATTTTAGATTCACAACGAATCAACAAGGCCAGTTAATTATCAGGTTAGTTTATGTACTCATCTCCTTGTTTATTGTTAAGAGTTAAGTACAACCAACGCATATCTACATGGAGGAGCGCAGTAGAGACAATATAATCAAATTTAACACCACAATAGTGTTCAAATAGATGTATTATAGATCCACAACGAATCAACAAGGCTGGTTAATCACCAGGTTAGTTTATGTCCTCTTCTCCTCGTTTCTTGTTAAGAATTAAGTACAACCAACGCTTATCAACAAGGAGGAGAGTAGTAGAGACATAACTATCACATTGAACACTATAATATTGTTCAAGTAGATGTATTATAGATGCACAACGAATCAACAAAGCTAGTTAATCACCAGGTTAGTCTATTTACTCATCTCCTTGTTTATTGTTGAGATTTAAGCACAACCAACGCATCTCTACAAGGAGGAGAGCAATACAAACAACACAAATAAATTGAACCCTATAATAGTGTTCAAATTGATGTATTAAAGATCTACAACGAATCAACAAGGCTAGTTAATTACCTGGTTAATCTATGTACTCATCTCCTTGTTTATTGTTGATAGTTAAGTACAACCAACGCCAATCTACAAGAAGGAGAACCTAGAGACAACATAATCATATTGAACGCTATAATAGTGTTCAAATAGATGTATTATAGATCCACAATGAATCAACAAGGCTAGTTAATCACCAAGTTAGTCTATGTACTCATCTCCTTGTTTATTTTTGAGAGTGAAGTACAACCAACGCCTATCTACAAGGAGGAGTGTAGTAGATACAACATAATCACATTGAACACTATAATAGTGTTCAAATAGATATATTATAGATCCACAACTAATCATCAAGGCTGGTTAATCACCAGGTTAGTTTATGTAATCTACTCCTTGTTTATTATTGAGAGTTAAGTACAACCAACACCTATCTACAAGGAGGAGAACCTAGAGACAACATATTACATTGAACACTATAATAGTGTTCAATTAGATGTATTTTAGATCCACAACGAATCAACAAGGCTAGTTAATCATCAGGTTAGTGTATGTACTCATCTCCTTGTTTATTGTTAAGAGTTAAGTACAACCAACGCATATCTACATGGAGGAGCGCAGTAGAGACAATATAATAAAATTAAACACCACAATAGTGTTCAAATAGATGTATTATAGATCCACAACGAATCACCAAGGCTGGTTAATCACCAGGTTAGTCTATGTACTCATCTCCTTGTTTATTTTTTAGAGTGAAGTACAACCAACGCTTATCTACAAGGAGGAGAGTAGTAGAGACAACACTATCACATTGAACACTATAATATTGTTCAAGTAGATGTATTATAGATGCACAACGAATCAACAAAGCTAGTTAATCACCAGGTTAGTCTATGTAATCTACTCCTTGTTTATTATTGAGAGTTAAGTACAACCAACACCTATCTACAATGAGAAGAACCTAGAGACAACATATTACATTGAACACTATAATAGTGTTCAAATAGATGTATTTTAGATCCACAACGAATCAACAAGGCTAGTTAATCATCAGGTTAGTGTATGTACTCATCTCCTTGTTTATTGTTAAGAGTTAAGTACAACCAACGCATATCTACATGGAGGAGCGCAGTAGAGACAATATAATAAAATTAAACACCACAATAGTGTTCAAATAGATGTATTATAGATCCACAACGAATCAACAAGGCTGGTTAATCACCAGGTTAGTCTATGTACTCATCTCCTTGTTTATTTTTTAGAGTGAAGTACAACCAACGCTTATCTACAAGGAGGAGAGTAGTAGAGACAACACTATCACATTGAACACTATAATATTGTTCAAGTAGATGTATTATAGATGCACAACGAATCAACAAAGCTAGTTAATCACCAAGTTAGTCTATGTAATCTACTCCTTGTTTATTATTGAGAGTTAAGTACAACCAACACCTATCTACAATGAGGAGAACCTAGAGACAACATATTACATTGAACACTATAATAGTGTTCAAATAGATGTATTTTAGATCCACAACGAATCAACAAGGCCAGTTAATTATCAGGTTAGTTTATGTACTCATCTCCTTGTTTATTGTTAAGAGTTAAGTACAACCAACGCATATCTACATGGAGGAGCGCAGTAGAGACAATATAATCAAATTTAACACCACAATAGTGTTCAAATAGATGTATTATAGATCCACAACGAATCAACAAGGCTGGTTAATCACCAGGTTAGTCTATGTCCTCTTCTCCTCGTTTCTTGTTAAGAATTAAGTACAACCAACGCTTATCAACAAGGAGGAGAGTAGTAGAGACAACACTATCACATTGAACACTATAATATTGTTCAAGTAGATGTATTATAGATGCACAACGAATCAACAAAGCTAGTTAATCACCAGGTTAGTCTATTTACTCATCTCCTTGTTTATTGTTGAGATTTAAGCACAACCAACGCATCTCTACAAGGAGGAGAGCAATACAAACAACACAAATAAATTGAACCCTATAATAGTGTTCAAATTGATGTATTAAAGATCTACAACGAATCAACAAGGCTAATTAATTACCTGGTTAATCTATGTACTCATCTCCTTGTTTATTGTTGACAGTTAAGTACAACCAACGCCAATCTACAAGGAGGAGAACCTAGAGACAACATAATCACATTGAACGCTATAATAGTGTTCAAATAGATGTATTACAAATCAACAACGAATCAACAAGACTAGTTAATCACCAGGTTAGTCTACGTACTCATCTCCTTGTTTGTTGTTAAGAATTAAGTACAACCAACGCCTATCTACAAAGAGGAGAGTAGTAGAGACAACATAATCAAATTGAACATTATAATAGTATTCAAATTGATATATTATAGATCAACAACGAATCAACAAGGCTAGTTAATCGCCAAGCTAG
The DNA here is from genome assembly GCA_002319775.1 of Fagopyrum tataricum. Classification (NCBI taxonomy): domain Eukaryota; kingdom Viridiplantae; phylum Streptophyta; class Magnoliopsida; order Caryophyllales; family Polygonaceae; genus Fagopyrum; species Fagopyrum tataricum. The sequence goes on along the minus strand of CM008281.1, from coordinate 27,550,957 downwards.
TCTATGTACTCATCTCCTTGTTTCTTTTTTGAGAGTTAAGTATAACCAACGCCTATCTACAAGGAGGAGAGCAGTAGAGACAACATAATCAATGAGGTTCTATAACAGTGTGTAAATTTATGTATTAGAGATGCACAACGAATCAAAAAGGCTGGTTAATCACCAAGTTAGTCTATAAACTTATCTCCTTGTTTATTGTTGAGAGTTAAGTTCAACCAATGCCTATCTACAAGGAGGACAGTAGTAGAGACAACATAATCACATTGAACACTATAATAGTGTTCTTATTGATGTATTATAGGTCCACAAAGAATCAACAAGGCTACTTTATCACCAAGTTTGTCTATGTACTCATCTCCTTGTTTATTGTTGAGAGTTAAGTACAACCAATACTTATCTACAAGGAGGAGAGTAGTAGAGACAACATAATCAAATTGACCACCATAATTGTGTTCAAATTGATGTATTATAGATCCAAAATGAATCAATAAGGCTAGTTAATCACCTAGTTAATCATCTCCTTGTTTATTTTTGAGAGTTAAGTAGAACCAACACCTATATACAAGGAGGAAAGTAGTAGAGACAACATAATAAATTAGTAGAGCCAACATAATCACATTGAATACTATAATAGTGTTTAAATTTATGTATTATAGATCCACAACGAATCAACAACGCTAGTTAATCACCAGGTTTGTCTATATACTCAACTCTTTGTTTATTATTGAGAGTTAAGTACAACCCACGCCTATCTACAAGGAGGAGAGTAGTAGAGCCAACATAATCATATTCATTACGATAATAGTGTTTAAATTGATGTATTTTAAGTCTACAACGAATCAATAAGGCTAGTTAATCACCAGGTTAGTCTATGTACTCATCTCCTTCTTTATTGTTGAGAGTTAAGTACAATAAATGCCTATCTACAAGGAGGAGAGTGGTAGAGACAACATAATTAGAATGAACACTATAATAGTGTTCAAATTGATGTATCATAGATTCACAACGAATCAACAAGGCTAATTAATCACCTAGTTAATCTATGTACTCATCTCTTTGTTTATTTTTGGAGTTAAGTACAACCAACACCTATCTACAAGAAGGAGAATAGTAGCGACAACATAGTGTTCAAATTGATGTATTATAGATGTACAACGAATCAACAAAGCTAGTTAATCACCAGGTTAGTCTATTTACTCATATCCTTGTACATTGTTGAGATATAAGTACAACTAACGCCTATCTACAAGGAGGGGTTTAGTAGAGACAATATAATCACATTGACCACTATAATAGTGTTCAAATGGATGTATTATAGATCCACAACGAATCAACAAGCCTAGTTAATCACCAGGTTTGTCTATATACTCATCTCCTTGTTTATTGTTGAGAGTTAAGTACAACAAACGCCTATCTACAAGGAATAGAGTAGTAGAGCCAACATAATCATTTTGAATACGATAATAGTGTTTAAATTGATGTATTTTAGGTCTACAACGAATCCACAAGGCTAGTTAATCACCAGGTTAGTCTATGTACTCATCTCCTTCTTTATTGTTGAGAGTTAAGTACAATAAATGCCTATCTACAAGGAGGAGAGTGGTAGAGACAACATAATTAGAATGAACACTATAATAGTGTTCAAATTGATGTATCATAGATTCACAACGAATCAACAAGGCTAATTAATCACCTAGTTAATCTATGTACTCATCTCTTTGTTTATTTTTGGAGTTAAGTACAACCAACACCTATCTACAAGAAGGAGAATAGTAGCGACAACATAGTGTTCAAATTGATGTATTATAGATGTACAACGAATCAACAAAGCTAGTTAATCACCAGGTTAGTCTATTTACTCATATCCTTGTACATTGTTGAGATATAAGTACAACTAACGCCTATCTACAAGGAGGGGTTTAGTAGAGACAATATAATCACATTGACCACTATAATAGTGTTCAAATGGATGTATTATAGATCCACAACGAATCAACAAGCCTAGTTAATCACCAGGTTTGTCTATATACTCATCTCCTTGTTTATTGTTGAGAGTTAAGTACAACAAACGCCTATCTACAAGGAATAGAGTAGTAGAGCCAACATAATCATTTTGAATACGATAATAGTGTTTAAATTGATGTATTTTAGGTCTACAACGAATCCACAAGGCTAGTTAATCACCAGGTTAGTCTATGTACTCATCTCCTTCTTTATTGTTGAGAGTTAAGTACAATAAATGCCTATCTACAACGAGGAGAGTGGTAGAGACAACAAGGCTAGTTCAAATTGATGTATTATATATTCACAACGAATCAACAAGGCTAGTTAATCACCAAGTTAGTCTATGTACTCATCTCCTTGTTTATTGTTGAGAATTAAGTACAACCAATGCCTATCTACAAAGAGGAGAGAAATAGTGATAACATAACTAAATTGAACACTATAATAGTGTTCAAATAGATGTATTATAGATCCACATCGAATCAACAAGGCTAGTTAATCACCAAGTTAGTCTATTTACTCATCGCCTTGTATATTGTTTAGATATAAGTACAACTAACGGCAATCTACAAGGAGGGGTTTACTAGAGACAACATAATCACATTGAACACTATAATAGTGTTCAAATTGATGTATTATAGATCTACAACGAATCAATAAGGCTAATTATTCACCAGGTTTATCTATATATTCATCTCCTTGTTTATTGTTAAGAGTTAAGTACAACCAATGCCTATCTACAAGGAAGAGAGAAGTAGAGCCAACATAATCACATTGAATACTATAAAAGTGTTCAAATTGATATATTATAAATCCACAACGAATCAACAAGGCTAGTTAATCACTAGGTTTGCCTATATACTCATCTGTTTGTTTATTGTTGAGAGTTAAGTA